>JANIJG010017093.1:0-43642 GCA_024611175.1 Megaceryle torquata
GGGCTGCTTCCCAAGGGACTCTCCAAACCAGCGTCCTGAGTAGACCAAAGTCAGCCCTCTGGAAGTCCAAGGTAGAGGTTTTACTGACGGGCCTCCTGACTTCACCACATGTTGAAAATTCTGTCGCGTCATGGTCACTGTGCTCCAGATGACCTCCAACCACCACATCTTCCACCAGCCCTTCCCTGTTCGTAAAGAGTAGGTCTAGTGGGGCACTACCCCAGTAGACTTGCTACCAGCTGCAACAATGAGCTGCTATAATGTTTTCTCATGTTTTGGAGAGCTAAAAGCAGTAGGGTAGAGTATTTTGGATGATACTTTGTAATTAAAATACCCCGAAGAACCAGAAACCATAGGTTGCCTTACATTCACTGTTTCAGATGTTATTCCCAAAGGAGCCTGCCCATCAGTGTGCTGTGAACTGGAAGCTATGTTCTGCATGTTCTAGGATTTAGGGGAATTCTCATCAACCTTGAGAAATTTTTCATTATGTGAAAGGTATAATGAGCATAAGGTGCGTTGTGAACCTTTTGGTACTGTTATTACCTCTTCGTATTCTGCTAACACTGAAAGCTGTGGTATCAAAGTCAATAGGTGAAATATTAGGAAATTTTTATTAACCAAGACTTACAGCTTAGTAATGAGTAACTCTATAACTAGGAGTTATAGGATTGGGGCTGTTACCTTTTGACTGTACTGAGGGCAGGCAGAGGGGAGAGGATCTGTCTCCCTGGCTCTGTGCCATGGGGCTGCCTTTTAACCAACACTGCTGGGTTTGGTGCAGCTTTTTTTGAATAAAGTTGGGCTCCCCATTCATAATACAAGTTGGCCAGTACTTTGCTGTCTTCCTTATTATCAAAGAGCAATACTAATTTGTTTATTGTGGATAAATTTTAGCCTTTAGTTGCCTCAATGAATTGGGAATTAACTTAGAAGGACGAGAACTCAGAATTAAATTGGATAAGGAGAACCTGAGTGCTGGTAACCCCAACTGGACTGTCTCCTGCTGTATGAACAGAACTTTATTTTTCCTCCAGTCTGTCACAAACTGTGCCCTGTTTCAGGCAGGTAACAAAACCCAAACATTTTCCCATTGAAACCTTTTAATAGGTAACTTGAGCTTTATAGCTGCATCAGCTGGCATATTCAGTGTGATGCCAATTCAGCATTTTTTGTCTGGATAGAGCCTCTGTGTCTTCCCACCTTAAAGAAAACAACCTCCCTTAGTACTCTGCATTTAAAGTTTTAGTGGTTTTGATTCATTGATGCTTTTTTATCATGGGGGGGATAAAGATGAAATACCTGGACTAAGAAAACCTTCTTTCTGTCCTGTAAGGTGTTAGATACCAAATTAGTGAATTGAATACGGAACAGGGATATAATGACTTTCTGTGTGTGGTTTCTTAATTGTTTGCGGGTTTGGAGTTCATTTTTTGTTTGTGTGTTTTTGTTTTGGGTTTGTTTTCTTTTTTGGTATAAATTCCCATCTCTGTCAAATTGAGAAACCTTCTTGGGTAGCATGCTAGCTTCATTTTCATGAAGCAGTTCAGAAAAGTATAAAAACTTTCACATTTTATGTTCAGTGAAAGTGATGAAACAGATTAACTTTTTCTCCTGATGCTGAAAAGTTCTAGAGTGATGGGGTCTGAGTGGTGGGGTTTGGGTTGGTTTTTTCATTAATCATGCGGTTTAGCATTTAGATCCTGTGAGCACAATGATAATAATGGGTTCAGCTTTCCTCCTACATGAGAAACTTCTCCGGCAGGCATCCAGAGGTGCTCCCTTGCAACGGCCACTCTCTGTGAATGCCTGTTCTTGAATCCCAGGGCTGAATGGGAGATCTCTCCAAAGCTGTTTCCCACAATAACACAATGAGCCACTTTGTCAGCGCAGCGTCAGCCCGGAGTCAGGTTAGTGGTGAATGGCCAGAACAAAAACGTGTGCCTTGCAGAAAGGTGTGCTGAAACCTGGTTGTAAGTGGAATTTGGTATGCATGCTTTTTGAGCACTGCAGATTGATATGGTAGATACCTGCTTTCTTTTTCTTTATTCTTTTTTTATATAGTTTATTTAGTGGTAAGAAAACACCCACCCCACTGATTTCAGTAGATTCTTTACTGCACAGGAACTCCAGAAGAGATAACCAAGATCTTAGTGATATTATTGCAGAAAGATTATTGTTTGAGAGAGCAGAGTTGAAGGGAAGGGTATTGATTGCCAAGTGCTATGCTTATCAGCCTCTAACTGTGGTTAATACTTGGGCTATTAAACAGAGGAAGAAAGCAAACAGATGAAGCACACGCCTTATCTGACTTGCACCTTTCTGCGAGAAATTCCCGTCGTGTAGAGGTTTTATCTGTGTCCCTGGGCATGTGCGTGGGGTCACAGCCTTGAGCTGGGGATGTTCAGTACTAAAGTACACCACTAATAAAAGTGGTAAGAGTGCAAGAATCATAGAATGAGTTGCATTAGATGGGACCTCATCTAGTCCAACCCCTCTGCAGGGAGTAGGGACATCTGCAACTAGAGCAGGTTGCTGAAAGTTCTGTCCAGTCTGAGCTGGAATGTTTGCAGGCGTGATGCATCGACCACCTCTCTGGGCAACCTGGGCCAGTGTCTCGCCACCCTCTACAAAAAAAAAATTTCTTTCTTACATCTAGTCTAAATCTCTCCTCTTTTGCTTTAAAATCATCAGCCCATGTCTTGTCACAACAGGCCCTGATAAAAAGTCTGTCTCCTCCTTTCTGACCAGCCCCTCCCTTTAAGTTCTGGAAGGCCTCAATAAGGTCTGCCCAGAGCCTCTTCCAAGCTGAACAACCCAAGCTCTCTCAGCCTGTCCTCACAGCAGAGGGATTCCAGCCCTCAGATAATTTTTGTGGCCCTCCTCTGGACTTCTTCCACCAGATTCATGTCCTTCTTGGTGTTTAGATGAAGATGAACCCTAGTGCAAATATCTGCAGGATCGTGGCCCAAATGGTAGGTAGGTCTGATGGAAGGGGTTTGTTCCTCTTGAAGCAGATAGTTGGAATAACTTGCTATTTGCTTGAGAGAGCATTTAAGTTTACTGAATTGTCTGCTGTGATGTGAATTTCATTTCCAAATTGCCTTTGTCACAGGCAATATAGAGTGTAGAGAACCTGGACAGGATTATCATTTAATTAGGACCACGCAGTGTTGCCTCTTGCACAGAATGGCTCTCTGCCATTAGGGGATCAGTTTGCGCGGTGGGATGGAGAGGTGTCGGGGCACTGTCACCGCCCCTCCTTGCCCTGGGATGTGGAGGAACTGCAGCTGGAAAAGTGTCTTCTGCTGACCTGTGGAAAGGAGGGCGTTAAGGAAACAGAAAGGTCCCACTCCATGCCTGCCCTGTTTGACGGGGTTTGTGGTCCTCTAGAAAAGCAGAGAGATGCCGGGTGCTGTTGGTAGTGTATTGTCCAGCCGTCCATTGATCGGCACCCAGAACTCTCCTGCTCAAATGTTTCTGTGAGGGTGGACAAGCAGAAACAAATTAGTTTGGAATGTTGATTACTGCTTGTATTTTTGGAATTGCGTTAATTAATTTCCCTTTAAAAAACCCCAAATGTTTGAAGTAGTTGCTATTTAAAGCAAATTGTGCCAGAGCAAGTTTTATAATTAGATATTTTATAAACGTTAAAAAATGCAAATTAAAAATGAGGAGAAACAACAATACAGAAAACCATGGGGAAAAAAAAAAATTGGCAACTGTTGTGCAAGAGTTAACCTCAGCCTGTTGCTGCTTTGAAATAGGGCTATGAAATACTGTGAGAATTACGTGCCTGAAAATGTCCTTATTCTTGCAACTGCGCGGCCTGCGAGTCCCCTTTATCCGTTGTGATTAATATGGAAGAAGGCGAGGAAAGAAAGGTGTGAAGACATGGAAGAAGGGAAGGAATATAAATAACAAAAATGACTAACTTTCTTTTTAGATTGAAGAAAAAGCACAGAAGAACCCAAATGGTGAGAATGAGTCATATACAAGTTTTCTCTCTGTGTAGCTCACCCTTACCCAGTGGTGCAGGCTGGGAGCATGGTGTGTTTATGCTTTGGAGTTGATTTTTGAACAGCAGATGAATTTGCTGCTATAATACACTTTGCAGAAGTGAGAATGCTGTGGAGCCGTTGGATTAGCTCATCTGCCTGTGGCTTTCTGCTCAGCCGTAGCTAATACAAGCCTAATAAAATTTTTGGAGATCTGTTTCACTTCTGGTGTATTTTATTCCCTTGAATCTCGAGCTGTTATGTTTTTACCTGCATCCGACTGGCTTCGGGGCACGTGCGCACTCCGGGCGTGCGCAGTGGTGGGAGGAGAGTGGGCTGGCTTTTCCTCCACAAGTTTTTACAAGATTCCCCTCCGGAAAACCAGGGTTAAAAAAAACCAGACCTTTAGTGGCATGAAGCTTTCCTTCGGTAAAAGACTCCTTTGTGCACCAGTTGGCTTTATTCTGGGATTTAATCGCAGCTATTATATGCTGATTAGTTGTACTTGCCTTGTGAAATAAGACACTCCTGCGTGATGCTGTTTGACCCGATCTCCCCAATCCTGATACTCAGTTCTGGTACGTGTTTGAAGTTATTTGCTTGTTCCATTTCATCCCAAGGTTGAGCTAGGGACCATTTTTTTAAAAAAAATAGTTTGTCTGTTCCTGAATTACAAATGTTTCCTATGAGGGGTGTGCTGCTGGCCGCATTGCACAATTGTTGTTAAAAATAATGGAGTTTCAACTCTTGAAAACTTGTGATAAAATTTTAGGTCTAAATAAATGCAGGCTAATGAAAATCATTGAATCATTACCCTTGGGATAGCTGCCTTAATAATCTCACACCACTGTGGGGAAAAATACCATTAGCTTTCCTTCATACCCGGCAGAATTGAATGCTGCTGGTAATTCCATCTTTAGAGATGGAATGCATCGTGGACACTGAAATGTATTGTTAATGAAAATAAACTAGAGGGGAATAAACCCGCTGATTTCATTCCAGTGCTAAAGTTTTGAGACAAGGATGTTTATGCTTTTGAGCTTGCCGGTGGCCTGCCTTGTTGCCTGTGAAATGGCACGGAGAGCAAGCGGCAGGCTTTTTATTACCCCTTCATAAAATGCCAGTGAGCTCTGTAGCTCTGCAGTCCCTCTGATCGGTTTTCTTTAGCCATAGCGGATTTTTAAAGTTGCAGGTATTTGTTCAGAATTGTTCCAAAGCAGCCCATCTGTTTGGATGCTTTCAGATTAATCTACCGCCTTTGCAATTGAACGGAGAAAGAAAGAAAGAAAGAATGCTTTCAGGTTTCAGTCGCTCTTCAGACGGATGTGATTTAACTAAACTAATGAACGCACATCAGACAAGACAAATTCCAGACTGTTTGTGCCTTGACCAACCATCTGTGCGCATACCTCCAGGTACTGCTCATGTCTCAAGAGGCTTTTCTACATGAGCAATTATTACCACTCCTTCTCGAATTCAAAGTGGCAAGCCATGGCAAGAGTCTCTTGAAAGCAGCTATATTTACTGCTCTGCTTTTCACTGAATAGAATTGTGTTACGTATATTTTAATTAATCTTAAATTTCAACGTGTGCTTTACAAATGCAGCAGGAGAGGGGGGCTGTGTGTGAGCTCGTTCCTCTCTTGCCTGCACTCACATCAACACTAATGTGCAGAAGCAGCACTTCTCGTTCAGAGCTTTTCTAGTGGGTCATATACTCATTTTTAAGTTCTTGGTGTCTGAGGGTGTGTACAAATAAGTCTTTGGGGGTGTTTATGCATATTCTGTCTGTACATACTAGCAATTTTTTTCTCCTAGTTAATTTTCTCTCTAGTTATTTCTGAGTTTCAAAATACATCTGGAAAAAGCACCCGTTTCTTGAACTGTATAAAAATCAGCAGTGAAGTGATGTGATTTTCCATACCAGACTCTGATATGGTTCTCCAATTCCATATACAAACTCCCGGAAAATAATAAATGGTTCCAGGAATGTTTCTTTTTATGGAAGAAGAATAACGTGTGCTACAGGTAATGTCTGCTGCAAATACAAAAGGATTTTCTTATTCTCATTGCATTTCACTGTATTTCTTTCCAAAGTGAGATTTTTAATTTTTTTTTCTAGAAATACTTGTTTTCCCTGGTGTTGGGGCCTGTGTTTCCAAAGCTGTGTTTGACTTCTCAGTGGTGCCAAGTGGGACTCCCTCTGACATGAGCCCATAATTCCATGTATATTTTTTAACCATAGCAAAACCGTTTTAAGCAACTCCTCCTCCTCTTGTCCTGGTTATAACAACACAAGTATTTGAAGGTCAGTATAGAGCAGTGGATGGGGGAGCCCATCTGTTTTCAAACAAACTGTCTAGATGATGGTAGATGGCTTGGGCTGGTCATGCTTTCAGGATGTGGTTGGGAGGATGCAGATCCAGTATCACAAATAATTTCCTGCTGTGGTCAGAGAACTGCCAGTTTTTGAATGTCCTCATTGCAGAACCAGGACAAGCCAGGGGAAAAGGCTGGGGCAGGGGAGGGGGAGAAACTGTCACCATTTAAGTGGCTGTTGATCAGTAGATCAGTTATATCATCAAAAGACTTTCACTTTTGACATTGCACCTGAATTAGCTTTTCCCATGGTTGTGAACTACCAAGGTAGTTCATGTTGGGTTGGATTACTTCTCTGATCAGCACATCAAGTGCTGTGCAAGAGATCACCTGTTATATGCAGCATGGTAGAAGATAAGCTCATATCCATACATCTATATATATTAAAAATAATGGTAGGTAGAAGCTCACATTAAACAATATAACCTGGTATATTAAAACAAAAATTAAAATACATGTTTCTGACGCAAGCCTCTCCTTAACCCCAATGGGATGCCTTTTACATTTTTTAAGAATTAGGGAAGAAAGTTTCTATTTCAAGAAAACTAATTTTTGTTGGGTAACAGATTCTGTCATCTTTGAAACAACTCTGTGTCTGAGTTGTTTTTACAAGGAACACTTTAGGTTATAGGAGGAAAGTGGACACGTGTGTACCATACATGCCAACACCATGCAACTTCTGGGGTTTGTTCTAAAGGCAGAACAGCTTGTGGTTACTAGTCATGCCAATTAGACAGTTATCCTAAGTTTAGGAGGGGAAGGTTGAACACCAGTGCACCTGAGGCTTTCTCTGATGGTTGTCATTGCCAAGTGGCATTTGAGCCTAATCTCACAGAAAGCGGTTTGAGAAATGGACAGTCTTGTTCAATGATGTGACTGGTGACTGGGAGGGACTATGGGCCCAGCTTTTTTTGGGAGGTGGCCAGGCCATGGGCAAACTGCTTGTCATGCCTGAGGGCAAATCTTAGAGAAAATCCGAGGAGTTTTTGTTGGCATGTTTATGAATTGCTGCATGCGCTGTTTGGGCTTGTGTGTATGTGCACCAACAGTCTGTGTATGAACTTCATCATGTTGAAATTGCAAGGGCTTCTTTAGGCTGGAAAGGGGGGAAAAAAAAATCTTCCTTTTAAAGTTTTATACTGCATGTTTCAAATATTTTCTATAATAAAGTGGTGTAGCTTTTTATGCAGTATGTTCTCTTCTGATCAGGTGGAATAACCCAAAGCAACGAGTGCAGATGTGCACTTGGAACTGGGGTTTGTGTTGTACCAGGATATGTGGCTCTGCTAGGTGTTGGAAAGCTGTCTGTCATCTTTGTAGTACAGCTTTTGTAATTCCAGATGATTCTGATAAAAAAGCAGAACACTCTGTTCAGTAGCTTTTCATGGTCTGTTGAAGAGAAATAAAAATAAAGCCTTTGCAGAGAGGGATCACAGGACTGAGTATTCAGAACTCTTCTGCCTTTTGCCGCGTTCTCTGACTCTGTCTTCCGTAGCTGGAAGAGGTTCTTCAGCTTTCAAAAAGACCAAAGGTGGGGGGGATGGAATAAATCACACACAAAATGTTCTTGGCTTATATACTCGTTAACTGAAAGGGTAAAGCCTTCTAGGAAAAATAAGATTTGGGTATCTTGATGTGGTTCGCTCTGCTTCTGGAATTTCAGGAGAGCTCTGACATAACCCGTTGGGTCATATTCATTTTCCATACATGGGCATTGGTTTTCAGATAGTTAGACTGTGTTCTTCTGTGCCTTTTAATTTTCTGTCTAGTGCCACCTGCAACTGATTTATCTGTTACTAATTCATGTGTTGAATTAATCTAAGGATCCAGAGTCAACTTGGTGATCGCAGTACTGAATTGAAAATCAGGTTCATAACAGTAACTCGCAAACATCAAAGAGTCTGGAAGTTCGGTTTGGGGAGAGAAACATCAAATTTGGATGGTTATTTCTTCTTCCTTGCCCTACAGCGAGAGGGGAAGCTGTGACCTCCCGTATTCCTGGAGGTAGGTAGGGAGGGAGATGCAGCCTCTCGCTCCACGTTGGCGCTGCTGTGGTCTGTCCCAGCCAAACCTGGGGAATGTAGACGCACAGGAAATAGCTTTTTTTAAATTTAGATATAGTCAGCTTTCTAGACAAAACCCCAAATTTGAGTTAGTACCTGAAAAAAAAAAGTTGCGGCTTAGTATTTGGCAGTGTATATTTTAGCTAAGGAAGAGTTTTCATATCCTGAAATGTGACCTGGCTCTTTTGAGTCCTTGTCTGGTGTTTTCTTCCAGTGATGTGCCTGAATTTACAGGAAAAATCAAGTGCTTGTGCTCAGACCTCATCTTCTTTTTATTAATCAAATTTGCTTGTATGAGCATCCCCTGAGGTAGGGGACTGCTGGGTTTTGGGAGGGGAGTGAATGAATAAACCAGTTTTAAGTAGGATGGATGAGCAAAGAACCTAAAGAGATGTGTGAAGCCTTTTCCAAAGGTTTTGGCTTTGGTGTGAAGTTCTGCCAGTCTCACAGTCAGTGTTTTTTAACCCAGCCTTGTCTAACCTTGCATGGAGTACATCAATGTGAAATACTGCTAAAAAAAAAATGCCCGTGGCCAGTGCTATTGCTGGCATTACTTCTGGGATTGTACCAGCACTGAGCCCTTTTCAGTTATTTTCTTTTTTCTTCTTCTTCTTTCTTCTTTTTTAATTCTTCCCTTTAAAGTGAGGCAAGTGTAGACATGGCTGTAGTGACAAACCATTAATAAAGCAAAAGGAATGCAGCTGTAAAACTTTAAATAATGACATGTAGCAAATAAATGTCAACATATTGGTTGTTGTGCCTGGAATGGAAATATTAGTAGGAAAATATGTAGCTTCAAGCTACAGTCTGGCGTTTTTTTCTTTTTCCTTAAGAAAATAGCATCGGTGTGATGCTTAAACTCTGTTAAAGCTGGAGCTTTCAGATTCAGACTAGGTGAAAGTGTCATTTATTTGAGGCAGGGGATATTGCTTTATGTGGGTTTAAAATGGTTTCTACAAAGTCTGCATTCTTTTAAAATAATCTTTTACATACCCACGAGTATGAATGTATGCACACACACAAATTAGCTGCATGTCTACACTGATAACCAGTATAGGTTGAGGTACAGCTGACTATTGACTATATTGATCTGTTTCCATTGACAGCTGCTAACTCTTATGTTCTCACTGGTGTTCAGAATTAGGCTTTTTTTTCAGTCCTTTTTCTTAACCTCAAGCATTTAAGAAATAGTTCAAAACCTCACGTTCTCTTATTCCTCATAATTTGAAAGAAGACCCCCCAAAAAACCCTCTAATTGCACTGCTGCACTCCTTCCCTCCTCCCCCCCTGCCAAACCCAACACTTGTGAATAGTGGCTGGGGACTTGGATCTTCCTCAAAACAAAAATCTGAGACTATAAAGTAACGAGAAGCAAAAGGTTTAGAAAGAAGCTCCAGCTTCTGTGAAACCAAATACCGCACAACTTGAGGGGGAAAATGCGTTGAGCGGAGCTTCTGGGCTGTCAGATGCATTTCTGTAACCCATGTAAGAGTTGGGCCACAGCTTCGACTGACTGAGCCAGGGAGGCTTTGGTCACCAACAGACCTGTCCTGGATCAGAGAGCTCGATCCTCTGGGCTGCAGGAGTGTTCAGCAAGTGCCCTTACTCCGTGGGTGTATGTGCAGGGTAATGGTGACAGTAGAGCTAAAGCCTGGCCAGACCCTGGGACAAAGCGGGTGATGCAGGCAGAAGATAGACTTGAAGCCTGGCTGTGGATGTATTGGCCTCTTGACAACTGCATCTTCAAGCCTTCGGAGAACTTCTGTCCTGCAGTTGAGTCTCAGATAAAAGGAGGGATTTTGCTTAAAGGCAGATGCAAATAAATTGCTTCCATTTATATCTTGGTAGCGCGATCATTAGAAAAGCGTTCTCGTGCAGATGAGAACATAAAAAAAAAAAAAGAGCTGTGAGGCTCGTGCTTAATTTGATACTAAGTTAAATTAAAATGCTGGTCTTGAGCTGGATGGCTGGAGGTAACGTGGCTAAGTTTGCGTGTCTTCCGCAAAACTTTTAGTCTTCTGGTGCTACCTAGGGGAGCCTGTGTGATAAGAAGGAAAGGGTAGGTGTGATTCAGTCTGTATGGGAACTGCCATCGCTTTGAAATCGCACAAATGGTCGTAGAATCACAGAATGTATTGGGTTGGAAGGGACCTCTAGAAGTCATCTAGTCCAGCCCCCCTGCAATAAGCAGGGACATCTCCAACTAGGTCAGGCTGCGCAGAGCCTCATCAAGCCTGGTCCTCTTCAGGAGCTGGAGCACCAGCTCGTGATCAGGCTGATGTTTCTGGTCATCATGTTGCTCTCCAGGTGATGGGATGCTGATGAGTTCTGGAAGAGGTTGAAGAAAACAAAGTGAGTGTATTCCAACTAAACTACCAGTTTAGTTGTTAAACAAAACAATAAATGAATCTCAGTTTAATGCCTGGCAGCACGTGGGGGCAGAGCAGGTGTGGGGGTGTTTGGCTTATGATTTTTATTATTCTGCATTATTATTTATTTGTCTAAGTTGAATTTATGATGCGAGTGAAATTATTCAGCAGGACTTTGGGAATCTCTGGCATAAGAGGTGCTAATGAGCACTGGGTCTGTAAGGTTACTTTGCTTAGGACTTCTTGTGCAGAAGTCTAGATAAGTGATGTGATAAGCTCATCCATCTGGCTTACTAAAGAACTGGATTATTGCCCCATAAAACAGTGTGATGGAATCCTTAATATGAAATTAAGATTGGCTTTTACAGAGCAGTCTCCCAGTGGTTTTAGTGCTGCTTACATACCACATCAATTAGCTCACCAAAGGAGGGAGAGCGTGCTGGAAGTGATATGTGATTCTTCACAAATCCTTCAGTGAACTCATCTTCTGTTGTCCTCTGAACAGCGCAAGGTGTTCAGGGTGTGGGGATGTGCTGTCCCTCCTGCTCCAGCAGGAACCGTAATCCTTTGGATGGCGATTAAGTGGATGTTGGACGCCTGCTCTGTGTGTCACAGGTGGCAGTTTGCTGTTCACAGGGCACTCAAAAGAAAATCAAGGTGTTTAGCTTTGAACCATGCCTGGTGAGTGAAACTGCTGTAACATCTTGATGATGTAATTCTAAAAGCTGTGGTAGCAAACAGGACACTGATTTTTTTATTTTTTAGGAACAGAGCAAATCTCCCTCCAAGTGTCTCGGAACTTGCCTGTTTCTGCAGTGTGGTGAGGGCTGGGGATGACAATCAGGGGAAAGAGTGGAACTCTGGCTAGTTGGTTTTTCAGAAGTCTTTCATGGAAAGTTGGTTTTCCATGCTCTTGGTCTAGCAGTTAAAACATCCGTTCAAGTCCTCAAGTTCCCACATGCATCTGTCACAAAAACAGGTGTCCTGCTTAGGTTGCTACCTAATGGCAAAATCCGCATGGATGCCAGTGATGACCTGGGTTTTCCAGGGTCTTTAACTGATTGTTAAATCTTTAACTGATTTAATTGATCTCTTGCAGGAAGCCCGTTGAGGAAAATTCTCCATGAATGTACGTCACAATGATGATGACCGACCAAATTCCGCTGGAGCTGCCGCCGTTGCTGAACGGGGAGGTAGCCATGATGCCTCACATCGTGAATGGCGACGGATCACAGCAGGTCAGTGAGCGTTGTAGAAAACAGCTGGTTTAAATAAACTGTTTCTGAGCCACTGAGGGATTTTGAAGCTAAAGAAGATGGTTTTCCTTAGCACTAGGGAGAGCAGAGTATTTCTCGGAAGGTAGAAATCTGTCCTTACACTGGAAAGACATTAAAAGTGGTGCTTTAAGTGTGCCATTAGGACATTTTTTAATTTAATGTCATTTTAAAAACAATGGGATTGGAATAACAGCTATAAATCCTACGTATTTGAGGGCTTTGTACAAAGTTAGTGTCATGATTTACTAGTGCTAGCTGTGGTCCAGACATCTTGCTGGTATCTGTGATGAGATTTTAACAGCTTAAATGCTGAGATTGTAAAAAAGGGAGGGAAGGAAGTAAATGGAGAATTGCAGACAGGAGTCCTGTGATATCAGCTATTTTTGTTTACCCAAGTGTACTGATCCCCACAGTCCTATGTACCACCCTGTGCTTTGTTATAAGCGAATTTTGAGTGGGCTTTGAAGGAAGTGAAATTTATAGTTCCTTTTGTATTTTTCTGAGAGATACTCTCTAATAAGCTTGATCAGAAGTAGGTAGAATGATTCTAAGACCATAATAAGCCTTCATGTCAAGGTAGAGCCCGAAGGTTCAAGCTGGTAGTTGGTAGATTCCTAAATGTCTCTGTCAACTTGGGTTCTTTGTAGAACATGTTCCATAGCAATTTTTATGTGTTACTCTGTTTAGTTCCCTCCTGATTTGAGGCATTTCATCAAAGCGTTTTAACCAAGGTAGAAATAATCTGCCCTTCATGAATCAATACAAAATGTCATTATGTTATTTCCCATTCCCTCGATCATTTGTTCCTTCCTCCAAGCTGTATGTTGAGCTACACCAGCCTCAAAAGGAAGAATAATTTCTGCTTTTCTTGTAAGCTTCTATGTCTGTCTGCTTATCTGGGTTCTCAGTACAATACAGATTTTTGTTGCTCTGATTAATTATTTTTTTTTCCAAGTAATTTCTGCACAGTGTGCTTCAACTTGAAAAAATAGAAAAGAAAGCTTTTAATAGCTCTGTTTACTGAGTCCAATATTAATATGCTTAAGCAAAGGCACAATCTTACTGCTATTGGACAGGACCATTGTTCCTGAAGTAGTATGCCTTTTCCTCCCTGCCAGAAACCATTTCTCAGGTTAGATTGTCCAGTGGGTCCTTCTGTATTACAGAAAGAATAAATGAAGTCTTCTGAGCCCCCCTTTGTGATGGGGCTCTAAGTCCAATCTTTGATTTCCCCATGGGTGACAATTTAGCAGCCTGGCTCAGCTGGTGCCTCCGTTGCCTTTAAACTACCCTCTCATGTAACATTTTGGGGAAAAAAGCATCGCTGACCTACTGGAAGAGTGTTAATTCTTGGGTTTGCTCTGCTCTGCAAATATGACTCGGCAGAACAGTTCTGGGCCAGGTTCCTTTTTTGCATAAATGTTTATTGGATGATGCTCCTAGACCTCATCACCTTATCTCTTCAAGTACTTGTAGTTGGAATACCAGCTTTTTGAGAGACTTGTTTTGATCTCTAGTCAGGATTTCTTACATTGCAAAGCTCAGTTGCCTTTATGCTTTATTGTTTTCACCCTATTTCCGAAGCATTAGTTGATGTCTTCACTTTTTGAAAATCCAGTTCTAAAATAGAATGAAATTAGAATAAATGCTTTGTTTGATCTTTGCATGTAGTAGCAACAAATGGACTAGGTTAATTGGTCTTAATGGGATTTGCTATGTAAAGCAAATGTTACGTGTTTGTTGAAAGAGATCTATCTTGGTTGCTGATGAGACAGGAGTAGCCTTCAGATTGGATTCACCTAAGAGTGACTTGTGGGTTATTACTACACAAATAGTTGCTAGTTTCACAAGGCCATGTGCTTTTCCAGGGTGTAATTAGAGTCTTAATTAGGAGCTGACAGTAAAAAAGCACCACAGCTAAGCTGGTGGGAGATGAGGCAGGTGGAGTTTTCCAGACTGCAGCGTGGCCAGCAGACAGACCAGTGCTGCTCACTCTGGAGCTGATGGTACTTGCTTCTGATGAGATGCTCTGGGTGTCCTTGCTGTTTGCTTACCCGTGTTTGTGTGTTAGTGGGTGTGTGAAGCCTCAGCCGTGGCAGTGTGGAAGAGCTCTGCTATAAGCTGCACCTGGAAATACTGAACTTTGGAGAAAAGGCTTCTCTCAGAAGTCCAGTTCTTATCTACATGGAAAAGAGCTGACTAGAGCTGGTAAAACACCTCAACTTCTCCAGCAGCCAAATGGAGAGCAGTTCTGCCAGTAAACAGTCTGCAGTGTAAGGTAGTACCCCAGGAGCATACAGTTGTTCTGTCTTCCTGGGTGAGTGCTGCAGAGCTGTACAGAGCAGAGATAGGAATGTCTCTGCCTGCTTGACAGTAATCCCTCTTCTCTAAACTACCCAAAATGCATTTCTAGCACTGACTTTTTTTTTTTCCTTTCTTCCTTCCAGTTTCCCACACTTAATTTCCACCACTGCTGATTGTTTTTAATGCTTTCATGTCCCTTCCAAAGCTGCTGCCTACTCTGTTTCTGCTTCTAATCCACTTGTAACTCCTGTGGGGAATCAGAGAGCGATAATTAACCTTTTGGTCCAAGAATTTCAATGGTTTCCTGTAGGTACTCTACTTGAAGCTCTCAAAAGCTTGGAGTACGAAGTGGAGGGGCAGCCAGCTGTGCCATAGCACCGCTCCACAGAGTGTTGGGTCACTTCATTTGGGAGGTTTTCTTTCAGCTTGGTTGGCTCACTGCACCTGCAGTCGTGCAGCAGGCTTTCTGCTTCCCTGCTCTTTCTAAAGGTGTGTTTACCAAAACTTGTTTTTTGGCTGCGTGTGCTTGTTCTTGTCTTTTAGGGTCATGCGCCTTGAATAAGGCCGACGAGAGTGCGTCTGAATAAGGAACAAGGTTTGGTACCATCCTGTACCATGAGCGTGTGCACCTTGCAAGAGCTTGAGAGTGTTTTGCTGGGTTTTATACTGTACCTGAAACAGCAGCTGAGGGAACCTGGTGCCAAAATTTAGAGCTATTTCTTCATACTTTCTTGAAATTTTTCATATATATACTTGCAGAAATGTCCTTGTAGAGGAGAAGGAAAGATACTTGTACATAGGAGGCTTGTTTCAAGAAGAAAAAGATTTATGACAGGTACGTGTCTAAGGTACCTGAATTGAGAAGCCTCAGTCCATGAAAAATGGCTGTCAGAAAAAGCATGATGAAAACTACTTCTGTTTAGATGTACCGACTTCTAAAGCAGATTCAGTAGTCTTAGGGTATTTAGAGTAGAACAGATGGCAGACAAATAAAATTAGCAAAATTAACCCATGGGCAGCATTTGCTATCTAGGAAGTCTCTGGAATGAAATTTTCTGAAGGCCTTTTAACTGAAGGACATTGGTGGGCAAACTCCCAAGGCTGTTTTCCCAAATATGTTGCTTTGTGAATGCTGGGAAACACAGATTTCACTGACTTCATGGATCTTAAAATTTCTTGCTTGTCGGAGTAATTTGTTAGACAGATAGAGAGAAGATTTTTTTTTTTTAATTGTTTTTTTACTGCTTCCTTGGGAGCGTGTTTAACTTGGGATAATTTTGGGGGTTCAGGATTGGGGTTTGGACTCAAAAGATCTCCAAGGTCCCTTCCAACCCCTGACACCCTGTGATACCTCTGATCTGTCACTTGTGGGCTTTGCTGTCAATAGCAGTCATTGTAAACTGACTGAATCACCTTGCCTCTAATTTCTGTCTGATGGAAAAGAAAAAAAAAAAAAAAAGCTCAGAACACTATTATCAAAGTATTAATTTTTAAAAGTCCCTTTTTGTTGTTTGAGATGTATCATGTTCCAAATTAATCAGAATTTGGGACATCATCTTTTGAAGTAGAATAGAAAATGGACCTGGGTGACACCTGGTTTGGTATGGGGGCTTTTGGGTGGTGTTTTTTCTGTGTGTGATGGTATTATTATTATTACATTTATTTGGTTTGTTGTTGGATTTTTATTTTTTTTTTCCTTCTTCCCACTGAAGATGTAGTATATTCCCAAAGTTATGCACTGTAGAAATTGTAAATACAGAAGACTTTAATAACTTAAAGCATTTGTGAGTAACCTGTGGCTGGATCTCAGGTGGTGCCCATGATGCTGTGCCCCCAGCTGCACAAAGCATGGTGTATCTGAACAGGCAAGGGAAAATTCACCACGTTGGCAAATGCTTCAGACAGGCTTTCAATAAGCCAAAGCACAGCAAGTTGACTCTTTGACCTGGGAAAAGTTTTAATGCAAGCGTTGGATGGCATTGCAGTCCCATGGATTCCAAGCTGCTGCTGTGCCTGCACTCGCAGGGGATCCGCAGCAAAGCTGTTAGGAGATGATGGCCTCTTGAGCGTAGATTTTCTTCTGTGTGCTTGTGTAAGGAAATCCACGTAGATTATAGCACACGCCCATGGTCCTTGTCCAGTAGAGTTTTACTGTCTTTGTCCGAGAGTGTTTACCCACAACATAGGTAGTTCTGTGTTCTTGAACTTCAGTTTTAAGCCTGTGTTAGGCTTTGCTGGCAGGTTTCTTAATCTTTCCTCCTGCTTCCAGTAGGCACGAGAGTAGGATAAAGGAGGAGGACATGAGTGACATGCATTTGTCTTGTCATGACAGCTTGGTCTGGACAGAGCAATTATGTCCAAATTGGGTGTGTGTGATTTATAAATATTTATAGTAACTATGCAACTTAGCAACACTAATCAGTCTTAAACAGGACTTCAAATAAAATATAACAACATTCTGAAATGCAAAATAAATGCAAAAGGAGTGAGTTAAAGATAGCAAACTTTCTCTGAGGATACAGCAGGACAGGGTGGGCTTCAACATCGAGTAGATTAAACTGCTGAAGCAAACATTTGAGTACTTATTAGGAAAGCTAAAAAGCCTTTGGGATTGTGCTGCTGACACCCTACTCACAGCTGTCGCAAGTTCCATTTCTGCATCCGAGAAGGCCAGGGGATTGAAACTGGTGCTGAAGTGTCTGTGGATGTGGGACCACACCCTCGTGATGCTTTCAGGCCCCAGCGTGGGCTCAAAGTGACTTTTCAAGTTTGTTCCTCTTGTAGCCATCTCATAAACATGTGTACTTGGGATGATGAGTATTGGAAGAGACACAGAGCAATTAAAGATCGTCTGTGCTCGTTTTCATTAAAATAGACGTTATCTTTAGACTCTTTTTATTGCTTTCCTCAGATTTTTAATTAAAAGCTTCATAAGCAAGGCTTTCTTATGAAGATCCCTTGCGTAGAAAAGAGAAAAGCTGTGTTCCAGGCTGCAGAATATGGGTTTGGTGTTAAGGAGGACGTGGGAAAAAACAAATCTCTGAATTGGTTTGACATACTTAATACGTATAAACAAAAGAAGTCGCAGTGTGCCTTAATATCATTTGTCCCAGGCAGCTGGGACAAACCGGGGGCGTTGGCTGGAAGATGCCCAGTATCTAATACTCAATGTGGTTTGACCTCAACTCTGCAGCACGTTAGTTGGTGCTTTGTGACTGGAGGCTCTCAGGGTTATGTGGTGTGGGGTGAGTGCGGAGGGGTTTGGGTGGTGGATTTTGGGGGCAAACCCTGCTTTGGGCAGAGAGGAGAGGCTGGGGCAGCGTTGCAGCCTGCTGGGAAGGGTCTGCTTGTGATGGGGGGAGAGCGGAGGGTCTTGCCTGAGGAGCATCCTGATCATTGTTTCTGGGTCTGAGGCCGCCTCGGGGGTGTGTGTGTTCATGTGCCCACCACCTTCACTTTGTGTCCAGCTCTTGCTCCAGTGTTGACCCACATCAGTCGCACGTCAGCTGTTCCTGTTTGCTCTTGATATAGCAGCCTTCCCCCAGCAACAGCCCACAAGTGTTTTCTTTGCTCCAGAGGTGGCTAAAATGATCATCATTTGATCATCAGTGCAGAAGAATGTATTTTGATATCTTCAGAACGTAATATTTATTTTTTGTTTTACATGTTAGGAAATGACAGCTACAGTACTTTATTCCAATGCAGTTCTTGCCTACAGTATAAATTTTAATTCCATTTTGTGCACTGGTGGTTACTGGTTTTTACCACATACTTTGTTTTTTGTACCACCGTAGCCGGAGGTTGATTTCTTCACTGTTCTGAGAAACCCTGTATAGCTTTGTGGCTCAGGGCTTTGGGTTCTTTTCTTTCTCCTTGGCTTTTAATTTTTCTGAAATTTTGCTGAAGTGAATGAATTTTACAAATGTTGGTGTTTCTTCTTCTGCAGGACAGAAAAAGCCCTACTCGAAATGTAAGGATCTGGTGGGGGTTCCAGTTTTAGATACAGAAAGCCTACTGGGTTTAATAGAAGTCAAGCTTATGGACCTCTTTTGAAAAATCTTTTTGCTTGCATATATGTTTAAATGTCCAAATATCAATCAAATCAGATCAGTTATGTCTTTCGGCCTTGTAAAGTGTTAGCAGATGAGATGGTACAAATTGTAAGCATTTCACAAATATAATTTTATGAACACTGAAGCTAAAAAAACTTAAGAGCTTGGGAAATTGGCATTACTTTCACTGGATTTTAGGTGAAAACCATGGTGGAACTCACGTCAAGTCGTTGATTGACAGAATAAAGCACTTTTTCCTAGCAGCAACATAATTTTGAAAGCTTTAATCGCACAGCTAATAGTTGAAAAATGTTATCCTTCCAATGTACTTGGTATTTAACCTCAAAGCAAGATCTGAGGTAAAAATATTTTGTGGTTTCTTGTCTTTATTGGACTGTACTTAAAATTTGTGCAAAACGGTATAGTCCCTACTTCAGGCAGGCTAAATAGAGCTGATGTTTGTTATCATGCAGCACCCAACAGGGAGCTTTCTGACCAACCCAATCCCATGTTTTGTGACAATAATTAGGGCTGAGAGGGTTTTTGTTGTTTTGTTTTAAAGTAAATATGAAATCTTGAAGCTGTTGTACTCTGTAAGGAATTTTTTCCATATATATAGCATTTTAATAGAAGCTACTATAGAGAAGTCCCAGGCTCTCCCAAGGGGCTTGTGATGGGGGAACAAAGACATGATGGCTGGTGCCCTTCAGCAAACAAATCTGTTAATGGAGCAACTTGTTTGTATTAAAAGCCTGTGTAATTAGGCAAGGATAATGCTTATATGATGGTTGAGATGAAGTAGCAACAGCTGTTATTGGGTTTTTTTGATGTGGAAGCCCAAGGAATTATTTTCCAAGCACAACTGCAGGTGTCTCAAGGCAGACACTCCAAGGGGTGACTCCTTGAAACTGAATTTGATAGCACTGGGGTAGACATGTGCCTCATGTGGTAAGAGGAATCCCTCTCTCATGGTCAGTTTTTATATCTGCCATTAAACACAACTGGAAAAGATGGAGCATTTCATATATGAGATATCAGTCTAGTTGGGGGAGATATTTTGAGGAGTTGGACCAAGTTCTTCCAAAGGCATGATAGGGCATCTGGTTTCCATTAATCAAGCCTGTTAATAAATAACTGCCTTTAGAGCTGTTGGTTTAGAGTTATGATGCAAATATGCTAATGAAATATTAGCCGGGATTCGTTGCCACTTTGCGTCCAGGTTTCTGGTTTGGTGGTGGTTGTTTTTTAGCCGAAAGACGACGCCACTTTGCTCTGCGATTCTTTGAAGCTGATGCCCGAATCCTGTTGTGGCTAATCCATGGCTATTCATAGCAAAAGAGCATTTAAATGCCGTCACTTAATGTTGATTGTTTCGAGATTAGGGATGGAATGGCTTTGTGCCTCTTATCTTCTCTGAACCATTTATTGTGCTCTGGATGCTGGATCAGATCCACCCCGAGCTGTGCTCCCCGAGAAATTATTGTTGCAAACAAAATAATGGCTTTCATTTGCCAGTTTTCTGGTCTCTGGTTTGTGCGTTGAAAATGTTGCTGGAATAATGGGTTTCCATAGGGTTACTGTAATTCAAAAGGTCAGCTAGGTAATAATTATTTTATGCATTTAGTTTAAGGAATTCAGAAACACAAGATTAATTCAAATTCTGTCTTTCCAGACTGCACAATGAAATTCTGCATGCAGGTGCCCTGGAATTTAAAAGACCAGAACTGAATTTAGACTATTTTCACAAAAATATATACATCTAAATTTTCAATTTATACCAAGTTTAGTGCAGATTTTGATTGAATTTCTGAGAATACAAAGTCAACAGAAGTGTGTTTCAAGTATTTGAGTAAAAGTTTCGGAAGCACAGGCATGGGATAAACGATCCTTAGTTCTCAATGAAACTCTTCATTAAAGAAATCTAAGTCATAAATTTTAAACCCATCACTTTAGACACCTAAATGTTAATAAAAATGAGTACAGCTTACACTGAGTGGGAGGGGGTGGGGGGAGGGGAGTGTGTTTTTGGTGCTTCCTGGTACTTGTAGCATTACTATTACCTGCAGAATTCAGCAACGGGAGACGAGGGTGATATTTTGATTATGTAAAAATAAAAATAATATAGATTTATTACTAAATCAGTGTTTTATTCCTGGTTCTGTGTGTCTCTAGAGTTTGTTTAAATGAGATCTCTTATGTGTAGGACCAAAGGGATCAGTTTGTAAAAATGTAATGGATCTGAACTCCCCGTACACTGCAGAAAACTTTTATTCCTGTGGATCTGAAATCCCAGCATGGCTTGGTGCTGCATGCTGGAGTTACGTGCTCTCTGCTCTCATCTGCCAGTGGTCTAAAGATTTATGTCCTTAGCTGTCAGCATTTGGCCAAGTGGAACACACTGTTGAGAGTTTGGTGGTGGAACCCAAAGCCATAATTCTCACCTGCACACAACTGCTTTACGTCTATTTCAGCTCTTAAAATTTAGATGAGTAGGAAGGCTTTAAATCTCTACTGGCTTGTGGACTCTGCTGGTACCCAGAGATACCTGCCTGCTCCCTCCCTGTACCCCAAACCTCTCCCCAGTTACAGATAATACACTTGTTGAGGTGGTGAAAGTTAATCTTTGAAGACGACAGCGAAACAAATGTGTTTTTTTCTTTTGGCAGGTCTTTTTGGTTCAAGTGAATCCAGGTGAAACCTTTACAATAAGGGCTGAGGATGGAACCCTGCAGTGCATCCAAGGTAAGAGGATCCCCGAACGTGTGGATGAGCGTTGCTTACATCACGGAATTCTTGTTCTGCAGAGACATGATACACAGTTCTGAAAATACAGTGAAACACTTGAGTGGGAAGTTGCAGACACTGCTGTACATGTTACAGAGTTGAATATCTCTTCTGAGTCACGAATTACTTGCAAGTCCAGGAGATTTCTCTCACTGTTGAGTCATCACCATTGTTTCTTTTATATATATTCGTATTTGCTTATAACCAAATAGTAAATACAACCAAGAGATCTCAAGTTAGATTGAAAACTGTAACAAATGAAGTGGATATTTCTGGATAAAAACCACTTTGTTTTCCGACGAGCATTGGGAGGGATGGAAACTGAGCAGAGAAGTGCAGACATTGCAGAGAGCTTGCAGAAGTCAGATTAGGTTTGAGGAGAATTTCAAATTGGTTCTTTAGAAGCAGAGCTGGTTAAGTGAGTAGTATTGAATAAAAACAGGGAAGCAAGCTTTTGACTGCTGTTTTATCTCTTGCTATAACTGTGCAAATATGATAAATAGTGCTTGTGGGTTGTTGGTTTTTTTTTTTTAAAGAGAGAGCCCACACAAAATCTTTTTAACAAGTCTGAAGCGAGAAGCAACAGAAGACCCTTTCAGATTGTGTGTTAAGTACTCTGAAGAGGATTTCTAGTTAGTGGCAAATAGGACTTTGAAGTGAAGCAGGTATTTCCCTAGGCATAGTGCTGTCTACGGTAAATACAGGAAGGTTAAATCCAAACTTGAGAGGAAGAGACTTTGAGTAGCTGTGCTGCTGATACTGTTCTCCGTGATGTTTTCTGAGCTTATGCCGTAATTTTTTTTGAGAAGGGATGTAGGTGGTGTTGCCTTCCACATCCTTTCCAGATTTTACACGGTTAAGCAGCTATCTCAGCAGGCTACTCAGGAGCCTTTCCTAGAAAAGTGATAGTAATGGGGGGGGAAAGTCAGTTTAATTATGGTTGTATAGCAAGTGCTTTGATTGGAAGAGACCTTTAAGATCATCAGGTCCAGCTATTAACCTAACTGGCCCTGTATTTTGAGTGTGAATTTAAAATCTACTCAAGAAAGACTGTTCCTTAGACTGTATCAAATATGAAAATGATACTGCTCAGGGATAACAATGTTTTTTATTTAGTTTGGTTAAGAAGGGACCCCTGGAGGTCACCTCATCCAGCCTTGTGCTGAAAACGGGGATAGTTTCAGAGGTGGATTGGGTTGTCCACCACCTCCTGATTTGTGAGGCGCTCTCTCTGAGGAAGGAGGTTGCTCCCTGGGCGAACTGCTCCAGTGCTGTACTGCTCCTGTAGGGAGGAGTTTGTTTGAAATATTTGAAATTTCCAACTTTGCAATCTCTTTGCATCTTTTCTGTTGCACCCCTCCATCCTCCCCCACCTTAAACAGCAGAGGAGTTGGTGGCTGCTTGAAATTTCATCTCCATGGAAATGAGGAATTAAGAGTTGTTTGAGAGAGATGTTACAGAAGCTTCCCTGAACACCTTCCAGGATTAGTTGTTCTTGATGAGCAATAATAGTAGCAATTTAAAATTGCCTGTTAAGATTTATCATCAGTGTGCTGTCTGGTAAGAAATTGGTCCATGTGGCTTTTAACAGAGGAATAAAGCTGGATACTCCTTTATTTGAAATGAATGCTTTATTAGTTATAAATATAGTACATTAAAAAATTCCATTACAAATATAATTATTACACCATTTATTTTTTTCCATGCTCCATATTGCTCTGACAGTGTATTTAAATGAATGCTACTTGAAATCCTCCAGTTCTGCATTTCTAGTAATTGAACAAGTTTGTGCCAACAGGGCCTCTTTAGTACTTGTCAGCAATCTTTCATAAAAAGAATTTAGAATTTGGAATTATCTCTTTTTTTTTTTTTTTGCTAGAGCTGCAGTATTGACTGCCAAAGCATATGTGTTTATATGCATTTATCTGAAAATTCTGATAGTATTTTCATGCTAAATCTTCAAGTCCTACTTCATTGTGAAATATTGATATTGCTGAAATAAGTATATGCTTTAAAACCAGAAGAGCACCTGACTGTCTTGTTTGTATCAGTTGGTAAAGCTGCATTCCCAGTGCAATTCTGGAACTTAAATGATGTTCATAGCGATCTGTTGGGGAAGAAACTGTAATCAGCAAGCAAATATAGTAAGATTGGGATTCGTGACAGTTGTGTTCTTCCTGTGCGCTGAGGTCATCGTAAAACACAGGCTTATTTTGTGTGTTTTTGGAAATTACACCCCCCCACCCTACCCCCCTTGCTGCATGAAACTTATAATATGTTGGGAGTTTCGTGTTTGGTTGGCTTTTTTGTTGTTGTTGTTGTTTTTTTTTCTTTTTTTCCTATGATAAGAATATTTTGTATATTTAAAGGTTAATGTATTCCCTGCGTGTGGGGCAGCACTCAGACAATAATGATGCATTTTCCTTTGCTCCCACATTGCACTATGATTAGCAAGCTGTGGAATAATTTTAGCACTCTTTAGACTCTTTGGGGGTAGCGTGTGTGCCTGGGAGCTGGTAGCTCCCTGTTGTTTTTCCTTACTGCCCTGCCCTCACAGTTATCACATAAGATGGGCTTGTAAGTAGGATTCACACGTGTTCAGACTGTGAAGGACATCTTTGTTATAAATAGTGTGACTCTCCAGAGTTCAGGGAGTGAACGCTGATGCTAAAAAAACTTGAAATGTCATGACTTGATTACATTAAATTCTTCAGGCTACAGGAAAGCTGTGCTTTCCTTTGGTGTGTATTTGATTGGCAGGGGCAGGTAACTTTGCTTATGTAGAGTGATTGTTTCATTTTTTAATTGTCATGGAAGCTTTTTTTTGTTATAGTTTTTGATGGCATTTTGAGAAGTTTGAAATCTCGAGTTTGAGCTCCTGAAGCCTGTTTTGGATGTCTTGTGAACTTTGAGGATCTTTTTGGCTCTGTGGATGTGACCTATCAGGGGATGGATGGGGATAATGTGTGTTAAAAGGACTGACATGGAAATAGCAGAGAAAAAGATTCCCTGAGTCTTCCTGTGTCTTCTCAAGATTGGAAGCAAGACACTTGTTTGAGAAAAACCCCTGTGGAATATCCTGTTTTAAACACCTTGATGTGTAATTAGCTACTAATGGAGTAATCACTGTTTAAAACCAGAAGGAGCAGATGCATATTTGAAGGTCTTGGATGTTCTGGAAAATCCTAAATTTAAAAGCTTTTTCCAGTTCCTTAGGATTTCACCAGTAAGTCAATTGGTGAAAACTTAAAAAAATAAAAAACCCCGCACCCAACAGAGAAACCACCCCTCTAAAATACTATAAAACTGGCATAACTGTGTACTTTTAATTGAAGATGTGTTGCAGCAAGTGCTCCGTTCATCCCTGTTTTCTATTTGCATGTAGCTGGAGGTGACTTGTTTAAGATGTTGATTTACAACCCGTAGACGAAAGTGGGGGACCTGGATTAAGCCGCTCATGGAAATGATGGTGGATGGGAGAAGTTTAGCTGGTTGATGGGCATGAAGAGGGTCAGAGGACAGATTTAAAGAGATCTTCTGGAGAAATCCAGCCCTTGAGGGGTTGATGTGTGGCATAGTCCGCACATTGGGTTATTTGGGGAGGCATCTGAGCAGTTCCAGGTGCTCAGGGACTTGTGTTACCGGCTGACTTGTCACAGGTTTGCCTTCTCCATCCCACCTAACAAAAGAGGTGCTGTGGTCTGCAACTCTTGCAGCCTTTAGAACAGCAACCAAATAAAGGAATAATGAAAGAGGATGTTGGGGGTTAATTGAGAGGAATCTTCTTCTAATAGCTGCTAGAGGCTGAATCAGGTAGGGACGTGACTGGCTGTGCTGGCAGGAGGCATGTTCTCCTACCTCCCTCAGCTCTTAAACCCTTGAGTGCTTGTTCAACTTCAAGGCTGGCCACCTGGCCTCTGCCTTATAAAATGGAAACGTAAAGCACATCCTTTATTTGCATGCGTTGGGATGACCACTCTTTGTTCCTTTTAAGCCATGTGCGTATTAATGACCAAGTATTAGTGGACTTCCTCTGAAAATTGCAGTATCCCGGGGGGGCAGGGAAGGAAAGCCCTGCTCATGCTGTGCTGCCAACCACCCTGGCTCAGTTTTGGGCTTTAACTGCAAAACTGTACCTCCGTGGGTGGTTAAAGGGAGACAGATTTAGAATTGTAATTGAGTATTTTTGAGGGATGAAACACGTGTATGTGCTGTATCATCAGGATTTTAAAAGCTGCTCTTTTTATATAGTTTTGACAGATAATAAATACTTCATAAATACGTCAATACTTTAAATACTTCATTTCCTTTCTGCGTTTTTCCACTTAGTTTTTCACAAATGTGGGGCTTGACTGTTGCTAGTTCTGCAAGGAAAGGACTAAGGGCAAGGCACAGACTCGCCCCTTTCTTTGCTCAGCTCTAACCATAGCCCTTGTATTCCCTTTTATAAAAGAATGCTTCTAGTGAGTGCTTTGGGGTAACCGTACTAGATGGAATTTGGAAGCAGGGCAGTACATGGATCTGATCAACTGCAGAATGGAACCAAAACACTGTCCTTGGAAAACAAAACAAAAGAAAAAATTATTCAGCTTCCTGAATTTCAGAATAAATAGATTCCAGGTGAATCTGACCTGTTCAGGAAATTCTCTTTTCCCTGGTGACCGAATGAAGACTGGTGCTTTTAACCAGTATTGTAGGATTTTTCATAGGAGATTCTATTGCTACCTGATGATCATGTCATACAGTAAATCACTTTCAATACAGCAATTTGTGCGTAGTTTGGGGCAGCAGAGCCGTACCCAGCAATCTGTTCAGTGCCTTTTCATCCCGGAAGGCAGTGACGCCAAGCCGGCATGCGCTGTGGTATGAATAGAAGGGACAAAATGATTGTTCTGCTGCCACTTAAACTTGCTTGTCACTCACATGTTGCAAATGCATACGTCCAGAGACCTCGATGCAAACTGTGTAATGCTTGTACCCATAGATCACATAGGATTGCTCAGTGTTCTTTCTGTTGCTGTCCATCTAAATGATACCCAAAGCTGGGGCTCATCTTCTACCATGAGCAGACCAGACGGAGTTTTCTGTCCTGTAATTTTCTGTATCTATATGTAGCATGTGGAAAGCCTGTAACAAAGAGAGAAGAAAGAACAGAAAAGTAACTGGCATGATAAAAATTTCAGTTCCTAGGTGTATTCTGTCTGGCCCATGCTGTTGAAAATACCCTGTTGAAACTTGTCTCGCCTTCATTCATCATCACAGCACTGGGGTTTGGAGTAGCGAAGCACAAACTTTGCGTGCAAAGACAAATATGTTATTAAATGGAGATGCAGCTTTAATTCCAGCACTGCAGAGGTGAGTGAGGCTCTGCATTAAATGGGCTTTTGTTCTGTGATGTTTTCAAGGACAAGCTGCAGATGTGCAGTGGTATGGGGGGGTTCTAACTACATTTAAGTGTGAATATCTGTGTAGTAGACAAGGACCTACATTTTGAAATGAAACCAGAATACTCAACACACACGAGAGTTTACTAACAGTGATACTTGTTTCAGGGGATATTTTCAAGTGTTTTTGCTGTTGATGCTGAACTTGAAGCACCACAGAGCCCTTGCTTAATCTTACCCTGTAAAACGAGTGCATGAATGAAATTTCAGTAGTGCTTTTTCTATGGCTGTACAGTGAGTAACTCGAGAGAAAAGCCAGAAGTATGCTAAAAATCTAGCAGAGATTTTTTAGTTTCTGAAAGTAAAGTTTTCCTGGATTTATTATTCCCTTTATTTGGAGGGTGGGTGTGGTTTGGTGTGGTAATACAATATTAAATATTAACAATAATAAAGGCTAAATAGCTGTAGGTTTATGTAGGAGGAGTGGGTTTTTCAGTGAAATAAAGCTCAGCAAACCAAAAAAAGTCTGTATATTTTCTCTTTAGTATGAGATTGGAAATGAGGAAGTGACTCAGTTTCTTGGAGGGAAGGAAAGAGTTGAAAATAGATGGGACGTGTGGCGTGTGACTGGGTGGGGACAGAGACGCCAAGATGAGGGGTGAAGGGCACTCGCAAGGGAACTGGTTGGGCGTCATATCAAAGACTGGGGATGAAAGAAGCCTAAGGAGAGATGGAACAAAAAAATACAGGTTCCAGGTAGCTGGCTGTTTTTATAATGCTGCAAGGTTACCCGTTGCATCAGCTGCTCCTCTGCAGGTGCAGAGCCAGCCAAGGGGTTGCTCATTGGTGTACTGGGTTTGTTTTTACCTGAAGCGGTGTGGCTTTGGAGAGGTTTCCAGAAGGCTGGAAATAAGCTTTAAGCAAAGGGTGGCTTGTGGAACAGGTTGTCCAGAGAAGTGATAGATGCCTCATCACTGGAAACGTTGAAGGTCAGGTTGGATCGGGCTCTGAGCAACCTGTTATATGTCCCTCCTCACTGCAAGGGAGTTGGACTAGATGACTTTCAAAGGTCTCTTCCAGCCCAAAACGTAATTAAGAAATTAATTCATTACTGTTTTAAAAATATGCTGCAAAGCATTGCATTGATCAGGAGAGAAAATTATGCAAAGTGGGAAGAACCAGTGTCCTCTTTAGCGTGTCTGTCTTCTGTCTGATGCTTGTTGGGAGTCTGCATGGTGTCAGGTGCCCTCCCAGGACACAGAAGGGGACGTATCTGGGGATACGTCTGCCAAAATGCTCAGGAATGGGATGGGGTGGACATGCCTTGGCTGTGTCAGGGAAGAGAGGGGTGAAATGCAAAGTGAGCTCTGGTTTCGTTGACGCTTCTTTCTTCAAAGCATTTTGGCTCTTTCCACCTCTGTGCTGGTGTGTGGACTGGGTACAGGGTATGGAAAACTTTCTGTAGGAAATGTAGTTTCAGTTCAGATTGCTCCAAACCCTAATGACCAAAACAGAATAGTCTGTGTGTGGTGGTGCTTCAAAACACAGCTGCTCTTTTGGTATTAAATAGCTTTTGTTTACATTTTGGTTATTAAATTTTGGCCCTTATACACTAAGGGCCCTTTTTGCCCTAATATTTTATATGGCATAATTCTTACTCCTCAGTTACATCATCTTACTTGACTTGTGGTACCTGGTCTTTAGATGTAGTATTTGATGGAAAAGTCAGGCTTCCAGTATCCATTGGGCTCCTTGGTATAGCAATGCTCTGTCACCATCTTCTAGCTCGGGTCACTTCAGTGTGTTGCTAAACTCAAGCTCAGCTCTGTAGCACTGGCATGTCCCCAGATCTGGCTTCAGTCATGTCCCTCCTATTGGGATATTATCTCTGGTGCACTCCATAGTTTTTCAAAGGTATAGCTACAAACTACCACTTCTTAATACCCAACCATATAATCATAGTCTCAGTTCAGTGGTTTCTGCTTATTTTCTCATTGTTGCCCTATTATTAACCAGAAAATACCATAGTGTCCAGTGGAGCCTTTTATCCTCTGTTATTTTTGGTGACTCTACCTGTATTTCAGATATGGCCATTGGCCTTTTAGTGTTTGGTCACATGAGAAAATGAAGGTGACAGTTGTGAATCATTTATTCTTTCCCCATGCAAAAAAACCATGACTTTCATGTTTCCATACCTTTGTGAAACCTGTGTTTGAAATCTTCTGAGAGAAGAGAGAGAGCAAAGGGATGTTAACTCAGAGTAGCTTTTCACCCTTGTTACTGTCAGTGAGATGTCAGCACCGTTCTCCTTTCATCTCATAGGTTTTGTTTTTAGCATGCTCCGGTAAAGTATAGGAAACCATGGAAGAAGCCAAAAGTAAACATTAGGTTGCTTTGTTTGCTGTGTGAATAATCTTAGCGTCTCCATTTAAAATCTGATAAAGCTGAGAATAATCATGGAAATTTTTTTTTGCGTGTGTGCAGATTAAATCTTGACCAAGATGCACCTGCACTGGTAGATTTGCTGGATAGAATACCTAGTCCTTTAAAAATCCCTTTTGATTAGAATATAGTGAATTGGTAGCTATTATTTAATAAAACTCTGCTGTTCCAAGAAAAAAAAGAAGAAACTTGACACCTAACTACATTTTGAATCTGCTTAATCTTTCTAAATCCAAAAGTTTGAATGTTTTACAGTAAGGAAAGAATGAGAGAGAATAATAGAATGGTAGAGGTTGGAAGGGACCTCTGTTCATCGAGTCCAACCCCTCTGTCAATGCCAGAACGCCCAGGGCAGGCCACACAGGAACAGATCCAGGTGGGTCTTGAAAGTCTTCTCTAAAGGAGACTCCACTCCCCAGAGAGGTTGTGGAGTCTCCTTCTCTGGAGACTTTCAAGACCTGTCTGGATGCATTTCTGTGTGATCTGCTCTAGTTTTGCCCTGCTCTGGCAGGGGAGTTGGACTTGATGATCTTCAGAGGTCCCTTCCACCCCCTACCATTCTGTGATTCCACAGCCTCTCTGGGCAGCCTGTTCTGGGCTCTGTCACTCTCGCAATGAAGTTTTTCCTCATGTTGAGGTGGAACTTCCCGTGTTCCAGTTTGTGACCATTGGCCCTCGTCCTATCACAGGGCACTGCTGAAAAGAGCCTGGCCCCTTCTACTTGACACCCACCCTTCAGATATTTGTAAACATTCATATGACCCCCTCTCACCCTTCTCCAGGCCAAACAGCCCCAGGTTCCTCAGCCTTTCCTCAGAAGAGGTGTTCCAGTCCCTTCATCATCCTTGTAGCTCTCTGGAATACGGCTGAAATGGGAAGCATTTATGAAATTCTGTGAAGTGTGGAAATTCTTAAGGATTTGGTAAAAGCCCTGTATCCGCAGAGGCTCATCGGGCTGGCCACAGGCTTTCCCGACCCCACAGCCTCTTCCCAGGGAAAGCAGGGCCCTGGTGCCTCGGCTCCAGCCAGCCCGGGATGTGACCTGGCAGCCAGCACCGCGTCCTGCTGACGTGGCCTCCCGGCAGAGGAGCAACAGGCAGGGGCTGAATCATCAGTGGGAGGAGGAAGAAATTAAGACTCCAGCGATTCCAGTCTGCGAGTACATAAAACTGAAGCGTCCTGCTTTGCAGCAGAATAACTTGTAAATGAGCAGAGCAGTAGATCACAAAGTTTGTCCTTTGGTAAAATGAAGAATTTATTTATTTAATATATATCTTTGAGTGCTTAAGAATCCTCTGCTGGGAAATGCATTTGTCTCTGGAATTAGGACAGCAGACTTTAAAGACAAATGTTGGAACGTATGGTCTGGGCTGTAATTTCAAACTTTTTTTGGTTTTGTAAATATGCAAGACTTGTGTTTGGGGTTTGCATCTGTCCTTATTTTACTTGTGTTTATATATCTGTCTGAAAGGATGGGTGAGTGTGGAGTTAATCAGAAGGGCATGCGGGAAGGCAGCATCTCCTACCAGCATGATGGCAATTTTTTAAACGTGTCTCAATATCCCTGGATTTCTCCCCAAACCTCAGAGAACCTGAGTGTAGCAGTATCTGCATCGGTCCTGCTCAAATGCAAATAATCCTCTGAGTGTGGACCCAGTACATTCCAACCAGTGGTGTCAGGATTTTAAAATCCAAGACCCACATTCCTTACCCAGTCTGCTTGGGACTACAGACATTGCAAACACATTAGTCAGTGCTTTTAGTCTTTTTATTTAAAGTCTATCAGTGCAGCTGTACTGCAAAGTTAGTAAAGAGATTATATTCAGCTTGCTTAAGCTGAAGTAATTATATTTGTTGGCCAGAAGAGTCAATAAATTATTCTATCAGCCTTATTAAATTCCATTACTCCTCCTCGCAAGCAAATGTTTGGTTTCCTATACTTTTTATTTTTTTTATCCTCTTTGATTTTTGATTCATGTTTGTTTTGCACGTGCAGTGAAAACTCTTCACAGTAGATTATGATTTACAGGGTTAAAGGTTAGCATTGACAAACAAAGCTACCATGAGCTGTCACAACCAGAAATAGCGCTTGGTACACAGTTATCAGAAAAAGGTTACCCAGTTTTTCAGGCCCCCCGGGGTGGGGGGGAATACAAGTAGGACACCAGGAAGGATGATAAATGTGGAAGTATCCTGGCTTTATTATAGTGTGAAGTTAGTTTTGGATACCAGATCTGATGAGCCTTTACACACACATCTGGTGTGATATGCAGTGGGCTGTTCCTCTTAAGAGGATGCAAAGTGAATTCTGGTAATCGAAGTCTGTTCCTCTTGCCAAAACCAGAAGTGACTGATGTCGCAATTGGCATTAACCTTGATTTAAAGAGTGTATGTATCATCCAAATGAGAGGAACAGTTAACCCTTCAAGTCACTTCTGCCATGAGCTCCTTGCGGAAAGCTCGTGTTGTGTTTCTGGCTGTCCCCATGAATAGACTTAACACCCTCAGATAGCTTTGAGGAAGGGCCTCGAGCTGGAGCAGTGTAAATCTGTTCCTCAAATGCAAGCATGTGAAGCTGGGAAACCCATGTGCTGTACAAAACAGTGCTCCTTCTGCCTCTGCTGATGTACTTCTGCTGTATTTTAGAATATCAAGAACTATTTCCTTGTAGGAGAGAAATGCTATATTCTCCACCAAGCAGATTGTGCCTGTTTTATAACTTTTATTAACTTCATATGCTCCATTGTGACTGCCTGAAATTGGCATACAGAATATTTTTATGATCTTTATAAGAAGGCTAAGGCGGGCATTTCCTTCTGTGGAGTCAGACTGTTAACCCAGGAAAACAGACGTTGAGGAGCAGACACTAAACACAGACTTTTTTTTGAGTTGCCCGTTTTGAGGGATGAAGGGGGAGATGGAAAGAGGCCTGTCAGAGATTTCCCTGTACTTGTACCTGGGATTTCACTTAGGGAACTGCAGATGAGAGACTGAAGATATACTGTGTTCACATCTGTAGCAGCAAGGCAGAGTGTCTGTCAATCGTGAAACTAAGGTAGGAAATGTGGGTTGGGAGTGTGGATTAAACACATTGCCACTTACAATCATTACAGGCCTTTTATTATTGCTACGTTTCTTATTTCTAATTTTAAAACCAATACAAGCTTAAGTAAGTAGTAATAATGAATTGACTTTAACATTCTTTGCCATCAAGACATTTAATTGGATTCTTTGTTGGTTTTGCTAAATTTTAAGTTTTATTTTTCCTCAGTATAAAAAAAAAATCAGTAGTGGTTGTTGGAAGCTGTATCTGAATCAGCTGTTGATTCTGCTGTTGTCAGATTTCTTGGGCTGGTAGTTTTCACTCTCTGAAAGTCTGACCTCTTCTATATTTAGATATATTATGTGTGGTCATATCTTTAAGAGGCTTGTTTGTTCCATCTACGCCAGCATTTTCTTGTAGTCACTGAAGTGTGCTGGGTTCTGTGCCTGTGACATCAATAGATCATTTTTTGTATCATGAATATTTTCATTAATCCAGGCTTGGTAAATAGATGTTATTAACAGGAAAAAAAAAAAAAAAAAAAAATTGCTGAGACGGCTTTGTAACAAAAGCATCACTGGCTTCAAAAGAGAAAGGGGAAAAAAAGAGCCCATTTAGCCAGTTTGAAATTGCTTAATTTTTGATGCACTCAAAGGCTGTGGACTGCCAGCCAGTAGTATCAATAGTATCTATCAATATCCACCTAAAATGTAAATCTAGATTCTGAATTGATATACTGGAATATTTAAGGCCAACATAATCAAAGCAAATGAACCTATACCGTGATTTACTCATTTAACCACCACAAAACTGAATTGAAGTTGTTTTCTTTATTTATGGGCCAGAGAGCATCAAATACTACTTAAAAAAATCAAGCTATTCCTGGAGATGAGGGGGGGTTCTGTTTGCTTTTTTTAATGTTCAGCACAAGACAAATTCTCTGTCAGAATTTGTGCAATTTATTTTTTTATTAATGTACCCTCTGTGTGTTATAACACAAAGCTGCAGGGTTCTGCAAATACTTTTGTTTATAAGCTGCATTTGATTATTGTTTACAGCTTCTGGACTTCTTTATTATATTATTAACAACAGTTTTGGTGGGTTTGTTTTTTTTTTTCTTTTTTTAAGTCTATGCCTCTTGTTTATGTTGGCGGCGGGGGAATACTTGAGCATTGAGAAGCAGTGCCTTCTCCTCTGGGTTGCTGTTAATTCTCTGACAATACTCTCCATAGGAGGTTCTAAAACGTATTTGGTAGCACAGAACCATGTTAACTCGGTGTGCATGTGAAATATTGCAAGCTACTTGTCAGCAAGGGTTATTTTTTCTGCTGGCCAGTGAAGGGCCTGTGACCCTGCAGGTATGGAAGAAGCTGGAATGCCAGGTTGGATGGGGCCTTGCACAACCTGGTCTATGGGAGGTGTCCCTGCCCATGGCAGGGGGGTTGGAATGAGATCAACTTTAAGGTCCTTTCCAACCCAAACCATTCCACGATTCTGTGAAGGAAGCTGAGTAACCCGTGCAGAACCCTGGTGTAAGGCTTTGTCCGCAAACTATATTCTTCTTGTTACCTTATGGGAAGGCTTCACTATTGGCAGTGCTGGCCAAGCAAGAGCCTGCATTTTATTTTAACTCCAAGTACCTGTTTCTGTCCGTACAGCTTTGAAGCAAAGTTTCCTAAGTAACTATGTGGCCTATAACTACCTGTCCCTTATTTATCCACACATCACCTTTTAAGGGATGTACCTGTTAAGAGAAGCTCTGCTGTGTTATTTATAAATAATTCCAGCCTAAAATTCCTCCAAACTCCTACGCTTTTGATTAGTGAGCCTGCTGCCGCGAAGGCTCGGTCTGTTCAAATGCCATCTTGGCAAGGTCGCTGCAGCTGACCTCGGCCCGAGAGCATAAAATGCTATTTTTATCGCAGCAGACGATGTTATCTCGTCATAACATTTTTGAACGTTGCTAGCGGAATTGTTTTGAATGTTGGAGCTGTGCCTGGAGAGGGGCCCAAATCACAATGCCCGTCATTCTCAATTGTGTGAGCCAGAGCCTTTGGGTTGGATGATGGGGTTATGGTGAGTGGGGTGGGAGTGAGAAAACAGTAGGGTCCTTCCAGTCCAGTTGTCAGAACGTGTTGCCTTGAGACTGACATTAGCTCAAACATGTTCAATTTCTAGAACATGTACTTGTGCACGAGTGTGTCTGTATATCTGTGTATATATTTCCATATATTTAGATATACAAGTATATCTAAATATGTACAACTGTATAAATATGTATAAATACAAATATAAGCATGTATATTTGTATTTATATCTGGTCATTTCATCACCTTAAGGCTCAGTTCTCCAACGCTGGTCCAAGCATGGCTTTCCTCTTGGTGGAAGTTTCTCAGGTCTTTGGTAGCAGGACGAAAATAGGAAGGAAGTGCTGCTGGGTGATTTGCCTGCAGGTTTTTCACTGAGGGTTCATTAAGATTACTTAGCAAGTTAGAAGTAATTTGCCTCCCTTGGGGGAGAATTCTGATATCTGGACTGTTTATCAGTCTTCTGCAAAACAGAATGAACGTAACTGTTGGCTAATTGTTTGCAAGAACTGTGAAATACAATTATGAAGAGTTAAGCTGAAACCGATTGTATTTATGAAATGTAGCATAAAAAATACTGTATTAATCCTGCCTCAATACCAGGAAATGCAATTACTATAATTAAGACTATCATATTGTAATTTTCTTGGTGACTGGATGCTTTGGCAACCGCTTTCCTCTTCCAGTATGGCTGGAGCAGAGTGTGTTCCTGTCGGCAGGGCCGTCTGCCACCCATGCCAAGGGACTTGTAAAATTACTTTATGTACCCCTGTCATGGGATGCAGGAGATGCAACTGCTGTTGAGTGGGAAAAGTATTCCAGCTCCTGCATTTCAGCTACTGTGGTCACGGTGTGGTTTTGCAAACTGTGTACATATGTGGTAAGTGCAGCTGGAAGCCCCATCTGCAAGAAGAGGAAAATGGGAGGTATGGGACTTCTCAGTGGTGTGTCTTAAATGTCCACTTTGCTAGCTGGGGCTCCACTGAAGGAGCTCCTCAGATTGCAGTTTGCCTACCGATCGCTGCCAGTCCTGCCTCAACAGCCTGCGGGAACCCCTGCGCTCCATCCCGTGGTACCCTGGAGGCTGTAACACCCCAGTCTAGGAGAGGACAGTGCAGGAGAACCCATCAGAGGCTGCCACGTGGACTGCATGATGGATTAGAGTAGATAAGTATTGCAGTTAGATTCTCATTAGCATAGTCTGTCATGAAAAGTTAAGCCTATGATCTAGTTAAAGATGTTCCTGCTCACTGCAGGGATGATGTGACCTTGAAAGTTCCCTTCCAACCCAAACCACTCTGTGATTCTGTGAAAAATAGGTAAATAGCTTCATGTATTTCTATTAAAGTAAGCTTAAGCGTGTTCAAATTGGTTTTAGGAGTAGTAATCATAGATAATTCCATGCTGGTAGGGAAGAGCTCTTACATTTACTGACTGGCACTCTTAAATTAGCTTTTTGTTGAATATGTGTTGCTGATGAGGACAGTGGATTTGTTGTGCAGTTTGCCCAGGTCAGGAAAAAATTAGTATGTAACATAGTTGTTGCAGTTTGTACGTCAGTGCTGCGAGTGCATTCAATTAAGGGATAATCAGCATAATGCCTACTTTGAGCTCCACTTAATGATTTAATTGCTTCTCTGAGTTAAATAAACACTTTATGCTTATTTTACAAAATTTTCCCTCGGGAGCCCGTCCGTCACGTGGCAGTGTACATGCGTGTGTTTATTTTTTAAACGTGAAAAATAATCACTTATTTAATTAAGCTTCTCCTGCAGTTCTCTTTTGGGATATTTTATGTTCTTATGAGCTGCTCAAATAACTACTGTGTCAGAATAGATTAGGGAAGAGAGATAACAAATTTGTCAACTGGCAAATGCATGTGCACGTTAATGTTGTGGGTTATTATTCCAAGGTCATCTGGGTGTCTGTCCTTTGTGGACAGAAGTGCCAATATGCATTTTCCTGCACGGTTTCAAATGACTGCAATAGCTCCAGATGTGAGGTCTGACCTCTCTCCAGAAAGACGGCCGAGGACCATCCCTGGGTAACGTAGTGCAGTGGGTACCTGTGGGTTGGAGACGGGAGCAGATGCGTCCCCTCCGAGTGTGCCGCTGGCCACCCAGGCTGGTGAGCTCCCCGTGCCGGGGTGTGGTGGCTCCTCTCCCCTCGGCCGTGCACGGGGTGAGGGGCTGCAGGGCTGGGCTTTGCCCATCTGAGTACCTGCAGAGATATTTCCCTGCCCCGTTTGAGCTGGGAGGCTCTCCTGGAGCACACCCACAGCTTCTATATACTGTCCCAATTCTTTTGATCCTTTTTATTTGTATCTATTTTCATTCTATGCATTTATTATTTTTGAAAGACCCTTTATTTCTGTGTACATCATGTGTATCAGCATGCCCATTGGAACTGCCTGGAGCCTGCAGAAAAATTATTACTTCTGCTGTTTGAAAGTCTTCATGTCTTTGTAAATGTTCTGCCAGGGTATGAGAGTTCACTCTGAGTTTTACTGGAATTTGCATCTCACAACTAGTTTGAGCAGCATGCAGCCTGGCCAGCCAGCTCCTCAGCAAGCCCCTGCCCCTTGGTCAGCAGACACATCACTTAGTACAGGAATTAAATGTTTTCCTGATATTTTCACAGCCAAGGAGTCTTGGCTTACAAAATACTTTTGGGGAGGGATCAGTTCCTACGTAAGGGGATTCACCCTATATGCAGCAAGGGGAATTTGGTACGTGTCCTCCAAGTAGTTTTAACTGTTGGATTAATTAATATTCTAGTTAAGACTGCATTAAAATGAACCTGTCATGATTGTCTTGTTACTGACTTGGTGATGTGGTGCTGACTGTAGTTTCCAGGTGTAGCCCCCACTTCCTGATGCTGAACACCAAACCCAGTGCTGTTTTGAACCCAGTTATAATGGCAAACACTTCCGAGGGTCCTCTCTCTGGGGCTATGACTGTGTGCTTGTGGGTGGTGGTACAGTGCAAATGAGAGGTTGTGGGTTTGTTTTGTGTTTTTTTTTCTTTTTTTGTTATGACCAGCAGGGTACACAGAGAAACTTCATACTCTGATGGGCCTTACTGCAATGGGCTGCTTGCAACAACTGGAAAAGCAATGGCAGAACTTTTAGTCAGACTCAACATTTAAAATTGTCTTTGGAAACTTAGTTAAATCTCAGAACATGGGGAGATACTGAATTGAAAGAACTTGTGGTGAGGCTTGTGGAAGATGTAGGTGTAATTATGGTTGTAACTGCTAATACTGTCACAGTAGTGCCAATCAAATATTTGCCCTGCAGAACATTTGGAAGAATTTTGAGTGTGTTCTACTGTAAGCCATGTGTGTTAAACAACAAAGTCAAAAGCCTGCAAAAAACCCCAACCTTCTAAAGTCTCCATCCTGCTGCATAAGCTGAATTTTTCTCCTCCTATCTACTTGAACAGCTGAGCTGTTTGGAAAGGCAGGGTGTGTTCTAAAGCTTTGCAGTTTGTTTATTGGTGCCTTCCTTGTCTTTATTTGAACTATGGTCTTTATATGTTCAAATTGTATAAGCTTCCATTTTCCTCAGGGTGAATCTAAGACTAAAACAGCTTGTTGACAAGCATGGCAAATGAAGTGAATTAGGCCAAATTTCAGTTTTAAGGCCATCCCAGATACCTGAGCATCAAATCTGGGGGCTCTGCTTCGCATCACATCATGCACACAAAAGGAAAGAAATATTGGTTTCCAAGCTGGTATCTGGCAATTACCAACTGCTGCTCATTTGCATAGTTATTGCCATTCTATATATAGCTAAAAAAGCATATGTACAAAATGGGTTAAGTGAATTAGGCAGTTATTTGAGCCAGCTGCTATGCTAGAAATAGTAGTATAGCTATTTTCTAACCCCAAGCTGAGTAGTTGCAATATTCCTTCAATACCACTGTATCTCTTCTGCTTGACAGCTTTTTAAAGCCACTGTTTCATCTTTTTAGGAGGTATTTTGCAATGGTCATTCTCAATATCCAATTTGGAGCATTATTTTTCTTGCTTTATTTTTACTTTTAAGGTGGATGTACCAGGCAAACGTAGTGGTTAGTCTTCTCTGCCAGCTTTACTGGGTTGCTAAATGCCATTTGTGCAAATGCGTGGACAATTTTAAATGGGACTTTCTATTAATTAAAAAAAAAGGTAATGAGAGTCATTAAAGCAGCACTCTTCCTGTCCTAAGTACAAATGCAGTTAGGGACTAAAAAAAATGCCTTTCAAACCAGATAGCCCTTAAAAGCTGACAGCATGGAACGCTGCTGATAAGGAACGTGGGTCTCTCTCTAAGCCGCGCATACTTCCACAAGGCTGTCATCAGAGCTGTCCGTGTTTTCAACAGTTTGGAGCAGAGGTTGCTCTCCCAACGTTTTTCACCCCTCAAGTAAAAAGGGACTCTTGTATATGGTTGTGGTTGCTGTGTGCAGAGCTGGCATTTTGGATTCCCTTTGGAGACAGCTGATGCTTCTCCCTCATGAGAAGCATCTGAGAAACATATCCAAAAAAGTTCTTGCTCTGAATCCTTGCTTTCTAAAAAATATTTTTGGATAAATGGGAGAAACTAGATGCTAGAAATCTTAGAGAGCTTTAGTTGTTGTTTGGCCAAAGTACCTTACTCTGTAGATAAGAGGCTGTAGAGGATCATGCTTGAAAATTTTAATTGTATTTTCCTGGGCTGAATCTCTCTGTGTCTGGACAGAGATAACAGTGAAACAAGTATTTTATTTCCTATCTTCATTTTAATTGCTTTGCTGGCATCCATCTATGCTGTTTCTTGTACAAAGGAAGCCCTTTCTGCCCCTCTCTGATTCTTTCTCTCTTGTATTTTACTTGCAAATTACTTGATCTTCCAGGATCTCTAACCTACATTCAAACCATTCTCTTAATGGTGTCTCAAAAGCTGATGACTGTGGACGTGGTGTGATGCTCATACAGCTTTTGGCTCAATTTAATGGTTACTCTGTTTTCTACTCTAAAGCTCTTCTCTTCCTTGTCCTTCTTGTACAAGTGGAAAGGAGCTTTACTGATAAAAACTGTAGTTGTTTTGGACTTCAAAAAATATGTGGTTTGATACAGGCAGCCTGACCTGACCTGGCAGATAGCTGCTGCTGCTGAAAGATCTGACCTTATGATGTTCTTTCCACCACTCACGTCATCTCCCACTGTTTCCTTTGCCCGATGCTGGAAACCTCCCCCCAAAAGTGAATAGTTTTTCTTTTGTTTAGTCCTGGCTCCCACAGTTCAGGAGCAGAAAAGGAGGTAAGAAGGAGAATGCCATTTTGGTGGCACTAGCTCGCAAACCTCGTTACCCCATCGCTGATTATGCACCCTGGTAGGAAAATAACGCAGGTTAGGAATACGAGCTGCACGTTACAAAGGTTTGAATTGAAGAAAGCTACTTGTTGAATTATTTTGTTCAACTTACGTATGATGTTAAGCACCTGCTTACCTTGCTTGTTAGGTGCATGTGTTGCAGGCTTTGGCCAGCAGCGAGGCATCAACACATGGGCACCCCAGAAGAGCAATCTTGGCATCCTCCTGTCTTTCAGATCCTTTTTATTGTTTCTTCTTCATGGTGTGGGCCTTTTGAAACCCTGCACATAGAGAAACCATCCATTATACTTGAGGTCACCTCAGGCTTCTTTCTGCTGTGAAGCACATTGAACATCTGCTGAACTGCCCAGAAGGAAGTGGAAACTTCAGATGCCCAAGGGGAACTTGAGCAAAGGAGGTGCCAGGCAGTCAGCTGTTGTGTCAGGCCCGTGGAGAACTGCTGGCAGCACTGTGAGGTATCTGGGAACAAGTTAATTTATTTTAAAGTAAATTTGAACAGATGGGACCAGTAAATTGTTAAGGGCCTGTAAAAAGGCCATCCATGGAGTCCCTGCTCCTTCCTATCCCCAGCTCAGGAGCTCTCTCACTAAAGGATGCTGCATCAAGAGACAACTCCTCCCTGATTTCAGAGCAATATAAATTCTTCAGTTCGCAAGCAGTGGTCTCTCTTCCTATTGTTTGTCTCAATCTTCTGTCCAAATACCAGGAGAGTAACAGCTCCTTTTGGCCTTAGGAGAGCTTGGCACATATTACTTCACATTCAGAAGAGGAATGCCCATTTGCTCTGCTCTAGATCTTCCTGACTTGCCTGCAGCTTGATCTGCATGTTTTGTGTTTTGTAACTTCGCACACCCACTGTACGGGAAACACTTGTGGCTTCTGTACCTGCAGCATTTTTCCACACTAAAAATCAACTTTGCCACTGGGGTGGCTGCATCTGACAGTAGCCCAATTAATTTAGGAGAATTTCTTCCTCATCATATCAGATAGCATGTTTTTAATTTCTGAGCTTTTCGCTGTGCTGTGGCTGAAGTTCAGCAAGCAGAAATTCTTCTGATCAACTCAAATAATTAGAATTGTTAGGATTCCTGAGATGCCATAATACTGAGTGCTGTGGGCTTTTATTATTTTGGGATTTTTCTTGGTTTTGTTTTTTCTAGCGTGGTCATCTGCACCCGTGTGATCGGTGGAGTCGTAGGCAAACACAACTGATCGTGTACTACTAAAGACGTTGTTCTCTCTGGGCAGCCTCCAAAGCCACTTGAAATAGCCGGTTTTCATCAGAGTGAAATGGTGCTTAGTGTCATCTTCCTGAATTTGATGCTTTATTGAGACACAATATAACTTCCTAGTTGATCTCCAAATGGTGTTTTTGCTGAGGAGATGACAACAGATCATCCATACAGCTTTTGTGTGAAGTTGCATTGCTAGTTAGCCTGCTTGAGATTTGAATAAATTTGATCTAATTCTGCCCAAATACTTTAGAGGTTTTCGATTCTGTAAGTTCGAGAATTAAGATAACTGAAAACTGCCTGAGTTTTCAGCAGATGTCTTTAATGGTCATGATTTAATCTAGAAAACTTTTCCTTTAGAGAATTATCTATGGCTGGTGCTTGGTTTGTCAGGGCTGTCTTGTAGCTCTTGTTCAAGTACCCTGTAAGCCTGCAGATCTCTGCTCTCCTGTTAATGCCGGAGCTGTCAGAAGGAAAATGTCTGTAACTGAATTTCTTGCAGAAAGTGAACTGGTGAATACAGTCCAGCGTGGGTGAGTGTTCATGCCATGCCATGGTCTTTATTGCAGCAGGGGACCTTGATAAAATCTGGTCTCTTAAATGGGTAAAGGAGCCGAAGCTGTATGTCTGTCTTTAGCTTTGCTTTCTTTCTGGAGTGGAAATAAGTATGTGTCTCAAGTCACTGTGCACTCAGGCAGGGAATCCTCGCAGAGTCATGAAATGGTTTGGACTGGAAGGGACCTTTCAGGGCTACCTAGTCCACCCCCACCCCCTGCAGTAAGCAGGGACATCTGCAACTAGATCAAGTTGCTCAAAGGCCCACACAGTCTGGCCTTATTTAGATAACTAAAATAAGAAATATTTTTCTTGCGTGCACATTTCAATACATTTCTTAAGTGTTATCTGTGTTGCCATGGCTTTAAAAGCTGTAAAAAATGATTTGCCAGTGGATTGTTCTCAGTAAAGGCATGAGTTTATTGTATGCAGGCTGACTTGAATTATCTCTAATTGCTAGGTCATTAGTCTATTAGCTCATTAATGGCTCAGTCTGATGCTAGTGTTGTCTCTGTATGTGTGTTCACAAAACTGTTCTTACCTTGAAGTACTCTGTCGGGCATTCACATTAAAACAAAACCAAGGTCTGCACCCATACTTGTTCTCTATCTTCTTAAAGCTAGCAGGGTAACTGGCAGCAGCCCCCTTAGTTACTCACCCAGCAGTGTCTGCTGAGCAGAGCAGTTTGCGCTGACACGGTGCTTGCAGCTACAGCCATTGGGCTAGAGGCTTTGTGGTGGGAGCTCTGAAGGACATCCTGCACCCACACTGTGCTCGTGCTGGGTGATGCCTGGCTGCACCCCCAGACTGCGGCTTAGGAAAACCTGCCTCTTTCTTGGTCTGTACGTGAGACAGAAAACAGTTCTGTTGGTGGTCATGTGCAAACACCTGTGCTACTGGGCACGGGTGAATTTTTGCCCAAGAGCTTCTATTTGTATTTGTAAAGGTGAAAATTTCTCCATCAGATGTTTCTATTTGTCCTTGCATGAGAATCTCAGAAACACACATCAAAATAGAACCTTTGCATATCTGTGAATTAATTTTCCTTCCCAGTTGTCTGTTTTCATTTTCCCCTTTTTATGTAACTGCTACTGCTCAAAAACTGGAAATGATCTTGTTGAGCTACAAGTGTTTTCTTGAAACTGATGGGAGTTTTTTCAGTGTAAAGTATCACCATTGGCTTCGTTCCACTGGTGCACATGCTTTCCTAGCATGGTAAATGTTGTGCTGTTCTCTGCTGGAAGCTGAGGCTTTTGTTACCTGTAGACAAAGAGAGGCTCCTTCAAGGTGTCTGCCAGCAGCAGGGCCCAGCTTTCCACCTGGGCTTACATACAAAGGGTCTCTGTCCTCAGGTGTTTCTGTAGCTTTACCAAGTCTGAAAGCTGAGCTCTGTGGGGAAAATGGACACGAATTCCATGTTGGGATTGCACATCGGGTGGTTCAAAGGGAACCAGTTGTGCACCTGCAGCCTGGTTGAAGACGTTATCGTGTAGTTACCATCTTGGTAGGCTTAGTATTTTGTGTTTGAAATGACTTCCTAAGAGAGAGCATATTTGGTGTGACATCACTCTCTAATGTGACAAGAGGGTAGTAAGCAGAAACTATAACCTTGAGCAGTAAAACATCCTACTGATGTTCTTTTAGTCTGCGAGTGCCAAGAATTTATTTCCATGCAGATATTTATCAAGGGGAGAGGGGAAGAGGATGATTATATTTTTCTTTACCTAGGGCTTAAGTTAAAGCCTGTGGTGGTGATAGCTTCATATACTCACGTGTCTTTATGCCAAAACCTTGGCCAGCACTCTCCGTGCGCTCAGCTTAGGCTCAATAAGCACTTGGCACATATTTGTCTTTTGCCAGTGGGCTGTTGCCTTAATGCCAGGGCACATTTTGATTTACAGTGAAAAATACATACATGCCAGGGACAAATGATTTCTTTTGTCGTTCCTTGAAGCAGAAACAGCTGCATTCAACTTTTATTTTTTTTAAAAAAAGCACAGTGGCATCTCCCTTAATAATCAGAATTAGAGCTGAGCCTGAACAGCAGGGCATAGTTCTATGCAGAGTCACTTAGTGAAGTGTTGCAACACAAATCATCCGACGCAGAACAGCTGTATTCATTACTAATAGAGCAATTTGTCAAGACACCAACATGGATTTTTCCCACAATACCAGATGTGTGGAGCACGCTGCCACCTCCCCCCCCCCCCCCCCCCCCGCCCCCCCGCCCCCCCCCCCCCCTCCCGCCCCTCGTTGGCCCGGTCCTGCTCCCGGGGGCGGGCGGCTCCTGCCACCCCCCCGACAGCGGGTCTGGTT
>JANIJG010017095.1:25443-36279 GCA_024611175.1 Megaceryle torquata
CAGTTTATCAGGATTTCTAAAAGTGCCAAAGCATGATACACAAAGCCATCCTTCAAAATAAAAATAATAATTAAAAAAACCAACCAACCAAACAACAACAAAAAACAAAACCACAAAACCAACCAACCAACCAAAACCAAAACCAAAACAAAACAACAAAACTAAATTAACTTAAACAAAAACACTCATCTAAGAAAACCAATATAACAGCTTGGTTTGGACTGGCTTGGGAAGAACACTTTTAATGTGAAAGCCTTGAGGGGTCAGAGGCAATCAAGTGAGATGCAAGATCTTCCCAGCATCGAGTAGCAAGGCTAGAAGACCCTGCACTGGGTCATTACTCCAGTCTGTGACACCCATTCACTTGGGGATATCTGAAGATGGACATTTTCTATGAGCCTTTCCTGGTAACCAGGCACAGGTGTGACTTGTGCAGCCCAAATGAGGGAGACCCATGCCTTGGTGCCAAATGCATCACATCAAAACCTTGTAAACCTGTGTAAAGATAGATGGTCACCTACTTGCCTTTGAATGCTTCCCATCTCAGGGAAGGGAACCTGGATGAGTTCCTTCTGCATGGCTTATGACCATGTATCCTGCTGAGGTCTTTACCCTGGCCTGTGGTAACCAGGAATACCAATGACAAGCTCCTGCAAAATAAAAACACAGCCTTATTAAAACCCTTTAAAAGCTTGCACTTCTCTGAGAGTGTTCCAGAGCTTGATCCAACACCCAGTATGGTCATGGTGGAGGATAGATAAGCCTCTCTATGAAGAGCAACCTCATTAGTGGCTCTAATTTAGCAACTGGAGCTCTGTTTTTTTAATCACTTGGTGGTTCTGCTCTGTTCCTTCCCAAGCACAGAGCATTTCTGATTTGAAGAATTGCATTCCCATAATTAAATGAAAAAGAGTTAGTTGCAGCCCTCTGCACAAATTACTACCCAGTGAATGCAGAATAATGCATTATAAGTAGTACTTTATTGTATTTATTATCCACGTATTGATGCGTCTTGGATTTGTTCTATTTAGAGGCACTGCCATGGTAACTCGTTTCTCTTGACAGAGGCTTTCTGTCAGAGCAGAAGTGGAAGACACAAAAATTGAACTTCAGGTAGCCAGTGAGATGAAGGCTGATAGCATTAACCTCACCAAAACATCACTAGAAAACAAGCTGGTGTGTCCATCTCCTGTTGAAGGTCCTATTCACCGGGGAATTGCTAACTGCTAGGCAAGGTGGCAGTCAGCAGTGCCTTTTTAAGGTAAAATGCAACACATCTGTGCTGCATTAATTTCTGAGATGCCAACTGCCTACATAGATTTACTCACTGACATGTTTTAAAGAGAAAACTGTAGCACAGAAGGTTTATCTAGATCTGAGAGTGTTATTCAGTGCCATCAATAATGTAGCAGGTGACCAAATAGCTGGAAAGGTGAATGTAACACCATACGCACTTTGCTTCCTTTCAGTACTACTGTTGTTCTTACTTTGTGCATAACAGCTTTGCTACCATTTCAAGGTACAGAATGTCAGTTTTAGGATTCTTTGACTGGATTGATTTCTTCTTCTATCATGAGATTAGCTAATCCTGCCCAAGTCCTTTCTCATCACACCGACTCCCCTGAGCACCCCAGGTTTGGCCTCTGAAAGGCAAAACAACAGCAGGGTTTGATCTCTGGGCTGGGTCCCAGGAGACATCCCCATTGCTCATACTCTCTGCTGGTTTGGGTTTGTTATGGTTTAAGCCCACCTAGCCATCAAGAAAGCAACCCACAGTCCCTCACACACTCCTATCCCCATCTGGTGGGGTGGGGAGGAGAAAATACAACTAAGGCTTGAGGGCTGTGATGAAGGAGAGGGAAGCTCACTCACCCATTATGGTCATGAGCAAAGACAGGCTCAACTTGGGGAAGTAAAATGAATTTCATTTAAACAAGCCCACCACCCAGATACCAACTGAATCAGAATAGGACAGTGGCAAATATAACTGGATCTTAAAAAACACTTTGGCCCCAGACATCGCCTCTTGCCAGGCCCAGCTCTGCTACCTCCTTGTCCCCAGAGGCACAGTGGAACGAGGAATAGAAGTTTTGGTCAATCCATTCCCCATTGTTTCTGCTGCTCCTTCCTCCTCAGGAGGAAAACTCAGTCTTACCTTGCTGCAGCATAGCATAATTCTGACTGGAGACAGTCCCCCGGGAACTTCTCCTACTAGCAGGGCTCTCTCTGCAGGCTATAATTCTCCAAGAGATGAGTTACTCCAGTGTGGGCTTCTCTCAGAGTCTTGGCCTTCTTCATGTCCTCCAAATGACATGTCTTCATGTCTTCTTCATGTCTTCATAAGTCATCTACTCCAGTATGGAGTCTTCCACAGGTTGCCCTCAAGATTCTTCTCCACCACTTACCTCTAAGGGCTACAAGGGCTCAGTCTGTTATCCCACCATGAGCCAAGGGGGAATGGTTGCTTTGTCATGCCTCTCCTCCTTCCTCACTGATCTGAGTGTCCACATGGTTATCTCTACCATGTCCCACTTGTCTCCAAAATAAAATAAATCACAAAATGAAATAACCCACCTACCAGGTTTTTCTCCTCTTAAATATGGTATCATAGAGACATTGGTGGGCTCAGCCTTGGCCAGAAGTGGGTTTGACTTGGATCTGGATGAGTTTATAGAAGCTTTGTACAGGAGACATGTCAGTAGCCCCCTCCCCTGCTACCAAAGCCCCACCAGACACAAACTCAGCACACAGTTTTATTGCCCCTGCTGCCACCAGCTCTGCAGTTGTAAGCTGCTAATCATGGTGAGACACAGGTTAGGCATGTTTGTGCCCAGACTTGAGATCAAGAATTTTCATTTTTCTCACTTTCTTAAAAAAAAAGCTGACTGTGCAAAAAGAGATGATGACAGAATTTGTCTCATGTACCATTCTGTATTTGGAAAGGCATCTTTGAACCCTGAATGTGTCCTGAGTCACATTCAGAAGTAGGTGATTAGCAGCAAAAACAGTCTGAAAATAATCACTAAGCAACATGCATGATGGTGTGGTAGGATCTTGCACACCTTGGGAAAACAGTGTGACCTGCAATATCAGTTTGTTACTGCAGGCTTCACTGATCCCTACCTGCTGGTCTAGCATGGAAGTCGGTAAGGTTGTACAACATAAGGCAAGCCAAAAGAGCACTGAAACAGCTTGCTGAGCATGTAGCTCTTGCCAGAGTGATTAGTCCCCTGCTGGTAAAAAAAGCCCAACAATGTTTTCTGCCAATAGGTGCTATTTTAACCAAGCAAAGTGCATGTTTATTTAGTGGACTCTGTGATATTGGAGGCACCGTGTTTACTCTCCATCTGCTTTCCCTTATCCAGCCTCTTTAGATTCTGGGTTGCTAAAAACAACTGGTGCTAATGACATTTGTTGATATAATTCCCCGATCTCAAAGTAGTGTGAAAAAAACATAAGCAGAAAGAGATGACCTGAGATTACAATGGATTGTTTGCTGAGAGTTTTTTGTGTAACAGCTTGGAGGAACTGGAAGATAAACAGACTCTGCGCCAAAACCCCCATGTTTGGGGATGAAGGGGGAGAGGGAAGCAAGGGATATGAGATCCATATGTTTATCCCATTTTGTCTCCTAACGATTTCCCAGCTGTGATTTTTCTTGAAATGTTAATTATAGGAGCTGGGGATGTCAGCAGTCTTCTTAATAGTCTAACTTAAGTGCTGAAAAAAAATCAAATAAAAATCCAGTTTTAGAAATAGTGATCAACAAAAGCAAAAGCAAAATGCACCAGTGCCTTGTGCGAGGAGCATAAGACTGCACCTCTGCCAGCCCTCCACTGCGCTGGCCAGGGCAGCCAGCAGGGGGTTTCTCCATGTGCTTGTGTGGTGGCTCCCAAAACTGACCTCTACAGGAGTAGTGGGAATGCATGGGGCCGAGGACGGTGCCCCTAGAGATGGCAGTGGAGACACACACAGGTTAAACACTGCTGGTTCCATCCAGGGGCTCACCTGAAGGAGACAGATGAGTGAAAAGTAATGTGACTGCATGTGTCTCCAAGGACTATTTAGTCTCTGGGACAAAGTATATCATTCTCCCTTTGTGAACAGATTTAATTGGTGCAATGAAAGTATGACAAGTCTTTCAGTGTTTCAGTCTCAAGGTTGGTAAAGACACAAAGCTACGCCACTGGGTGATTTTTCAAATCCATGCCAGGGAGGAGCTAGACAGTACCTTGCAGAGAGAAGATGAATGTCTGGGGCCAGGGAACTGGTCCCCTCCTGAAGCAGGGCTGAGGCTCAGCCAGTTCTCTGCTACCAGACCCCCAGCTGGAGGCAAGGCAAACAGCTACACAAGGCACCCCAAAAATAGCCAAGATCAAGATACATGGACAAGCCTAGTCACTAGCCCTCTTCATAGCAAACTACACAGGGATGCCTGAATGGCAATAAGTGGCAGTTCCACCCAAAATGGAGGACGTAGTCCTGAGGAGATAAACACAGTCACAAACATCAGCCCATGCCAAGATGGATAGTAGCTCTGCAGCCCTCAGAACAATTCCTCTAGTTGGCTGGGTGCTCTGATACCAGAGCAGCACATGAAGAAGTGAGTATGGGTAGATGTGTGCAGGGTGTTTGTAATGAACAGGATGACAGGCAATTACCATTGCAGTGATTAACACCTTTTCCCACTTGCCTAAGACCAATACCATTGTATGTTGAGCCCTTTGCCTGCCTCAGTTAAAGTGTTGCTTCCTTCCTTATCCTCTCCAGTGTTGGCCCTGAGATGCTCCAGGTGCCACAGGAAAGAGTCAAGGAGAATTAGAGGCTGTAGGCTGTCTACAGCCACATGCACCTTGCTCACTCTGGAAGTACACCATGGCACCTTCACAAGCGTCCTGTGGGACTGCACCAGCTCACCGCAGATGGACAGGAGGCCTGTTGTCAGCACTGGATCCAGCATTTACCAGCCAAGGGGAATCATGCCTATCATCTTGATCAGGATGTGGACATGCAGAAATGCAATCAATGCAGGCACCTGTGCACAGGGACTTCTTGGTCACTAGAACTCTCCTCAAATGCCACATGAGCCTGAGGGCTGAAGCTGTCATCTCCCCTGTGGGGACACCCATGCTGCAGCTGGTCTATCCCTCCCATATTACAGAATATGAGGGGAGAGGGAAACATTTGTGTTGCAGGAGCAAGACACGAGCATTTTGAGAAGAGACCTTTCCATGTTTCTTCTCAATAGATACCACAGGCCTCTTGGCACTGCTTAAGTACTCAAGGGCACATGTTCAACTTCCATCAGCTTTGCAGGCTGGGCTGACACCTACTTACTGTTTTTTTCTCCTCTCTATTGCATGGACAATAAAACCTGTTCACCTACCCTCAGACATATTCAGAGCATCAGTCACTGAAGTATCAGGGCACAGAAATTAAAGGAACTTACAGGTGTGAAAACCAACTGGCAAGGAACCATCTGCTACAAGGGTGATGATTGCTTCTGCCAAATATGAAGTGTCTGCACTAATAATGCATGCTGGGGAGAAAAAAAGATTAGATTTAAATATTACTCAGGATCAGAGTTGGTAGCACTGGCTTAGAAGGTCATACAGAAATGTGCTGTAAAAGAGGAAATTTTTTTTTTCCCCTTTGATTAGTTATCACAAACCAGTTGTAAATTGGTTTCAACTGTGAACAGGAAGGTACTAAGTACCTTGTCATTCCTGTTGCAGCCACAAACTTCCACAGAAGAAGTTGAGTTACCCCAAGCAAAAGCCTGCCCTGGGAGTTAGCTGTGTCAATATTTCATTCTCTGCCAATCACCAAAAAATTACTTACACACTCCCAACAGTTTCTAACTGGGCTAGCTGGCAAACTCAGACTAATTAACTCTGGAGCTCACTCTGCCCATGCTGTGACACAGTGAACAGTAGTCTCAGTTTTTCTGTATTTAAACTAACTGTTTTAAAAAAAAATAAATTAATGCAAGTATCAGGATAATAGAGTGGCAGACCTAGATCTTCCAAGACACTATCACTCTCGGTATTGTAACAAAGCACTGCTAGGCCTAAAACCAGTTTCTTCCGTATCAGAAGTGCTGAAAGTATGTGCAAATAATTTGTGAAATATCCAGTATATTTGTCTTTAAGCTCAGATGCTGGGACAGCAAAACTAGATGTCTGATATTGTACATCATATTTTAAACAAGGTTTTGCTCACTTTATGATCTTCCCTCCATCTCTTCTTTCCTTGCATACCGCTTAATACAGACCCCAGACAGAAAGAGCAAAAGCTCTTCTGTTCTGAGCATCCTTATTAATCCTTGGCCTAGGTTGACTTTCAGCTCAAATTTATGATAATTTGTGATAGTACATATTTTTTCAGATCAAGAAAGTAAAGCAATTATTTTACATACCTCTCTTGTTCTACTTGTGGTCTTTTTTATTAACATTCCTCATTGCATCTCTGATAAAACTAGACCGAAGCCCTAAAATCTTCAACTCAAAAGATAGGACTTGCTGAAGTAACCCTGTGCTTGTTGTGCAAGTCAAGCTATCCTCAGGAAGTTGAAGCACAGGGCTTTTAGTATAGAAATGAGTTTGTCAGTTCTTCAGGTGATTACTTAAAATATTTTTCTTTCTTGAGTGAAGTCTTGCCTGTCAGAGCCTACAGTTTATGATAAATATTAATAGGCTGCTTTGGTGAGCTGTCACGGTTTAGGAGTGGCCCCTTAGACCAGTAACAGATGTGCTATGCTAATCCCTCTCTCTCCTCAAGGGGGAAGAGAAAGGGAATAAGGGAGAGAGATTTAGAGATTAGAAAAGGAAACCAGAACAGCTCTAATGAGAATGAAAATAATAATAATGGAATATATATACAAATATACAAAAGCAGTACCAAACCCAACGTCCCCTGATGGTAATTACATCATGATCACCACTGATGATGTGGAGCAGGCATCAGGGCAGTCCCAGACTGGGCCCTGCAGCAGACGGGAGCTGTGTTCAGGAGCTGGATTCTGGTACCGGATTCAGGAACACAGAGACTGGGATCGAAGGCAGAATGGACAGAGGCCTCCTTGGATACTCTGAGGAAGGAACCAAAAAAGGACCTGAGCCAAGCCAGGCAAAGATGGCGAAGTGGTCCCAGAGGGGAAAAGAGGCACAAACATTCCAGATCCCTCAGATTTATACTGAATAGGATGTGTATGGTATGGAATAGCCCGTTGGTCAGTTTGGGGTCACCTGCCCTGTCTGCTTCTCCCTGCAGGAGCTGCCTTTCACTTTCGTGCACCCCCCAATGTGGTACAGAAGATCCAGCAGTGGCCTTGCTCTGCACACCAATCCTTGGTAGTAACTCTAACCATGGGGTGTTATCACTGCCAGCAGCAGATACTGCCTGTGAAAACAGGCTGCTGACTTCAGACAGTGCAGTCAGTTAGAAGAACTGAGGTGAAAAGTAAAATCACTGAAAAGAATTAGTTCTGTTCTCACTCAAAGCATGAGTTAATCTGTGAGCTGGTTTGGTAGAGTCTGCTTGACCTTCTCCAAATGACATGCAAGATGTTTCTTATCCTTTCTAGGGCCATTATTCTTCTTTGCAACATAAACTTTCTCACTGATTTAAAAATAAATTATTATAGCCACTAAAAAATACTAATGAGAGTAATCAATAGTCACTGTGGAGCACTTTTAAGATAATAAAATGATCAAAATTATTGATTTTCCAGTTATATGCAGCATTTAGCACAAAGACTTCATAATGAAATCAGTATTAAACTTTTGTTGAGTCTTAGCAGAACTGGGCAGTGGACCTGCATTGAATATCCCCTCCTAGTCTGTGGTTATTCCACAACTCGCTTCAGATTTTATGCAGAGGGTAGGTGCATGATGAGCTGACGGGTCTTTGGTTGCTGCGAGGCTGTGTGAGGATGTCACTGAACAGTGAACAGGAAGGAGGGTGCTCAGCTAGTTGTGCACCTTGCATCAGAAACCAGGACCTTAAACGAAGTACAAAAGTCTAACATGTTTTGGAACATCAGGAGGCTTGTCAGCCGCTGTCTTCTGCAAGCCCCTTCTGCAGCCTGAACCAATACCTTTACCCTTACAGCTGCAGAAAACAGAATTCAATAAAAATGGCATATTATTGAAGTTGAGCCTTTGCTCTACAATATGATGCATGCTGCAGGGCCACATGTGCCCAGGCGGGAAAGACAGGAGACACACAGAACTCTTCCTCCCTCACCAGAGATAAGCAACAGTTATCCCTGTATCAACACCTCTTGACTGTCCAAGGGCCCATCTGGGAATGCTGGGACGAGCTGGGAAGGATCTATGGGACACTGTTGGCAGGCTAGAGCTGCTGAAGTGAGGAAGCTCAAACTGTAGTCTCGAGGGGGCACAAGAGAGTACCAACCAACCAGCTCTGTTGCATAGCTGCACAAATAGTGTGAAGGCTGTTCATGGGCCCTGCTGGCTCATGGTGTGATGCAGAGCAGCCGTGATGAGTGGCAGTCCCTGCTGCTGCTGCTATGAGCCTGTGGCCTTAAAAATCCCTGGGGAAAGAGAATGGTGGGGAGATTGTGCTGGCTGTCATACCTGTGCTGCTCAGACTGCACAGTGATGCATACACAGGCTCAGAGCAGTGAGTTTCTGCATCTTTCACCCTTTCTTTCTTTCACCCAGACTTCATTGCAACCAGTTGTCTGCAGTGATGTGTTACATTTCAGGATGGCAGCACAACCCACTGTGCCTGGAAGGCATACAGATTTTACCACGAAAACAGGTAAGGAAGTACTCAGTCACTGGAGGAACATGAAGTGCCAATAAATCTTTGTAGTATGGGTCAAGTTTTGGACAAACTTTATCCCAAGTCATCTTCTTAGTGGATTATTTTCATTTTACCTTTCGAATGCTTGTAGACAGCTTGTCTGATCTCGGAGAGGTCTTTTGGCAGATGGAAGCAGGCAGTCATAAAGTGTCTCTCATATTGTTTTACTCTTAACCTTGAAGGACTTGGCTGAGATCAATAGCTTGTGGAAGCATCTTTAATCAAGTTGCTGAACTTTCCTTTGGATACCTAAGCACTCTGTGTTTGGAATCTTAATTATGTTCTTCAAGGACTTGTATTTAAAGCTGTATTTATTCACAATATATTTGTTCTATACTGACCTGAGTTAAAAAGAACAAACTACATTTTTAATGGGGATGTGGTTTGAGTGACATTTCTACCAAATAGCCAGAAACTATCTGAAGGCCTGTTTCTGCTAGCAGATAAACGAGTATTTGCTAAGCCAGCTCCCCAGGTGAACAGCATTCAAATAGGATCTTCATTTGGAAAATGAAGAATTAAAAGAGTGTCATCACACTCAGACTGGATATTCCTTTGCCTTATTAATATGGTTCTCCTCTTTCATTAACTATGAGTTCAGTGGCCTGTTTTTTATTCAGAATTTTAGAGTGTAAATATGTCATGTTTCTAAGCATACTAAAGTGCTCCTTAATTTCATCCTTTTCAAAAAGCATGGAAGTAAAAGAAGGCATTCAAACAGAATAAAATAGCACACAGCACTTCATGAAATTTTTAGGCTTTTTAAAGTAATCATTTTATCTTTCTTTTGGATGACATCGTTTATTGTGAGACATCATTTTTATTAAATACACTGTAATACAAGAGACTTTCCATGTCATGTTGAAGAGAAGCTGGTCACATGATTCACAAACAAAACTTTTAACACTGATACCTAGGCATCACTTTGAAATCAGCCAAGATGCAATGAAAGTTTTAAAGCAATGACTTGTTATAACAAACTGCAAAACAAGAACCACTAAATATTTCCACGGAGACATCACATAAAAAAAAAATAAATTAAAAAAAAAAATTTGGTGACAGTATAGAGTTTTATATTTATATTTAGATAACTTCCTCTTTATCTTAAGTGAAAAAGAGGGTGATATCTAGAAATGTATATATACATAAAGTATAGCTGGAGAGCGGGAGGGCTGGGACAAATATTTTGTAATTAATTGATTCTCTATTGGTGATTCAATTAAACATCAATGTTGAATTAAATTACTTGTATATAAAACTTTCTTAGCTGCTTTTCTTTAAGTTACAGAAAGATACATACAAGCTGCAAGATATAGGCCTCTGGAAATATTCCATTTGATCTCTATTTTCTCATATATTCCAATCAAATGGCCTCACTTCTAGCAGCTTCTATAATCCTTGCCCAAAGTATTCAGTGTTTATCAGCTGGTCATCACTCAGAACCTTCTACGAGCAAACAAAATATCCCCACAGACCTGGTCTAGAATGCATAGACGGAAAAAATAACACACCCATCATTTCCCATTTCTTCTCCTGAGACATATGTTTCAAAGATGGCAAAATAGTCACTTGGTTGCTATTGTGAAATTCACAGTGTTTTCCCTGCAACATGTAGACTTTTTTTTTTTTTTTTTTTTTTTTGCTTCATATTTGTGATGAATGTAGTGCACCGCCCACCCCACCCAAATAAAGGTGTTATAACTAAGGCTCTAAAGGACCTCTTGTTTCAAAGCAGCAGTGGTTCATCCCAGCCCTCACAACAAGAAAATACAACTTCCTCTGCTATCAAAACCTTCATCTTTGATTAGAAAATGTGAACTGTTCTCCAGCCCCTCCCTAAACCTCTCCCTCACATGTTATAGCAGTATTTGAAATTCAGTTACAGGCTGCAGTAACCCAGACACAGACTTGTTCTAACACATATGCATTGTACCTTAGTCATCCAATGACCTAATAATTTTATTGGGTTATTTAATTTATTTTTAAAGTGTTTTGTAAAAGTCT
>JANIJG010017097.1:0-52191 GCA_024611175.1 Megaceryle torquata
TTAGGAGTTTTTTTATTATTATTATTATTATTTTACTTTTAAAAAGTTTTGGTAGTCACTGATGTTGTGATAACTCTTTTCTCAAGCTTCTGGGTACATTTCTGCATCTGTGTTACCTTCCACGTCTGTTATCTGATGTTCTCTTGCTTCCTTCCTTCCTTCCTTGCTTCCCTCCCTCCCAGAATGTTCTTGTCCGACTCAAAAGTCTTCCTGCAGTCTGGTCTACCTTTTTGTGTCTTTGATGTGATTCTTTCTCTTTCTTTCCCTCTAGTTCAATGCATGATTAATCAGTTTTACTTCAACTGTGAAATGACTAAGATATCTTGCTGAATGAGGCTGACACCCATTGCTGCTAGGTTAGTGTTTATGAACATTTTTCAGGATATTTTACTTTGGAGTTTTTGTTGTGCCAGTTAAACATTCTATCACAGAACTTGTAATCAGAAATTATATATTACATTTTTTTAAGTGTAGTAAACATTTTTTGAGTGTGTTTCTTTTGAAGAGAGGATCTGGTAATAAAATGGGAAGATGATGAGAGGTCTCTGGCTAAGAGAAAAACAGAAAGATTTGGGTTGTTTAGTTGGAAGGAGGGATGTATGAGTGAAGATATCAAACGTCTATGAGTACGTGAAAACCCATCACAAGGAAGAATGGAACAAGCTATTCTCTATATACTGTGGATGTATAGAAAAAGCAATAATGGCCTAATCACAGCAGTGCTGAATGGGGTTAGACTTCTCAATACTGGAAATACTGGGAAGCTTTGGAAAAGATTGTGTGGGGAATCTGTGTCATCTCCATCTCTGAAGGTTTGTAAGAATAGGCTAGAAATGAGTGTGTCAATAAAGACACACAAGTAACTCTTGGTTAGGGAAGATGGGCTGACTGCATAGTTTTTTGCAGTGTCTTCTATCTCTGGTTTTCTACAGTTTATTCAGATTTTTATCCACACTTGGATGAATGTCTGCACGAGGACAATATTCTCAGTATTAATTTGCTTAGGCAGTCCCAGGTGTTGGATACAGCACTGTTTTGGTGCTGATATAGGAAGAGGTTGCCTTTACCCCTTCCTTTTCCAGCCTCATGTAATGCAGCCCACACTGAATTCCTAGCTCAGGAATGTCATTAACCTTTAAATACAAGGAATAATTTATTAAAGATATCAGTTGCTAGCAGAGAACAGATAGCTGTTCTGTTTGAAAGTCCCCACATTTTTGTAAGGTAAAGCAAATAATTCAGAAATACTAAATTAAAAAAAAAGAAAAAAAGAAAAAAAAAAGAGGGCCTAGAAACATTTATGTGCTGAGGCTCTGATAAATGGTAAAAGAAAGTACAAGTATAATTGGACGTCAATGGCATACTTTGCTAATCATCTTTACACTCACTCTTGAATTCATTCAGATCAGTAACACTGTCTTAATTTCAGATACCTCAGCATATTATACCAAATATGCACATTTTAGGGAGCATGGCATGTGCACATTCAGGTAGCAGGAAAATGGATGAAGCCCTCTTGCCTAAGGAAGTGAAACAATGTAGGAACAATTCCTCACAGAGAGGAAAATGATACAAATGATGCAGTGGGCATTTTGATGTCTAATGGATATAATTTTATGTTGTAAATGCACAAAGGATTTCTAATAGCCTTCCCATCAAGTTTAACTTGGAATCTTTTTCTTCCAGTTGTGTGGTAAAAACAAGAAAACTTGGTTAAATGACTCGTGAGAAATTTCGGCAGTGATACGTTAGCTTTTAGAGACCTGTGTATGTCATCTATATATCCATTTGCTTCATTTACACTGTGCTCTTCTCAAAGTGGTCAAATGCGTTATTCTATGATTGACATCCCAGAATATCAAGCAATAGAATTCTTTTTATGCCCAGGTGGTTAATGCAGCCAGCTGAAATGATATTCTAAATTCTGTTACCTAGTAACTGTGTTCCTAAATAATATAGATAACTAAGGTGACTGGAAAGCCTGCCATGCTTATGTGAAATACTCTTCAGCTTCAATAGTCCATTTTCAGGGAGTTTTGACTTTAGCAATCAGAAACAATCAGCCCCCTGGCAGCATGACTGAAAGAAAAAGAAAAACCCTCAGGCAATTAATATTTTGCAGAGGTAGCAAAATTGGTATAGTATAAAAAGGGTTTCAAAAAACAAGTTTCAAAAGGGTGCTCCAGAGAAAATGGTTCTGTAATGCTGTCAGTGAAACTTCAAAAAGGCAAATTCTCTCGACACATCAGCACACCAGGCATGGTAAAGAGAAGTGAAACAAGAAAATCAAAGTGTAATTTATACACTTTATTGCTGAGTGAACAATACATAGACTCCCATGAAGGATGAAATACTGGATTTTTCTGTATTGCTCATTCTGCAATAATGTACGTGTTTTATGGTCTGTATAGTTTTATGTTTCCCTTAGTCTGAAATTCTGGTGCACTCAAAGTGTTTTTGAAGTAGAAATATTGGAGAAGAAAGAATTCAGTAATTAAAGGTGCCTTATAAAATGACTGCTCTGCATAGCTAAGAAAACCTGGACATTGTTGCTGTTAGTGTAGAGGACAATAGGAATCTTCTGAAATGTTTCTCCTTTTTTTTTTTTTTTTTTTTTTCTTCTTTTGGTGAATGTGGAGCTTACCTGACATCCCACAGAGAGCTGTTAGACACCAAAGTGTCAATATAGGGAAACACAAAATGTGTGTAAAATTTAATATTGAGTTACAAATTTGCTTGCAACTATTACAAGTTGTGATGTTTGTGCCTCATGTAAGCATATAATTTTCTACTTCAATATACACTCTGGTTTTGCTTTCTTCTACTTTGCCCAGTTGTTACCATTGGGTCTCAAACATTTTCTCATAATTGTCATCCTGAGCAGACTCTGGGGGGAAAGTTTAGCAAAACTCTTTTGGCAATTTTTGTACAAGTCTAAGAAAACATATTTTTGTTCAGCAGTGTTTAATTCATACAACCATTTTACTAAGATGTTTTATTGAGAGCCCACTAGATTAGGAAAAGAGTTTCATTTTTGGAGGGACTGGAGCAGGTTTTGAGCACAGATATTTATTACTATAAGAACATGGAACCGAGTGAGAGCATCTTCTTGACCTTTATGTTTCTGCAATTCAGGAAAGATTTTGAAATTCGCTGACAAAGCACATCGAGTGCCCCTGTAGCAGTTGGTCACAGGCCTGGGGACAGCCTGTAACTGCCAAGAATCATTGGGCTCAAATGGCTGCAAATGGGGCTATAGTTAAAGCAGTTCTGCAAGTATTTAACTGTCTATTTAGACAAACAAACAGAAACACCAGGTTTTTCTGTACTATTTCCTTTCTCTTTCTTCATCATTTGGATATGTTTATCCTGTCTAAGATGGGATCAAAACACTTCTGTTTAATTAGGGGCAGAAATGACAGAGACCAAGTAGAAGCCTGTCTCCACCATCTCTTTGGCTGAAGTCCCGAGATTAACATTCCCTTGACTTTCCAGGTCCTGAAACCTGCTAATCCAAGTTCTTACCTTCCAAACCATGCAACAAATGCTTCCATTCACTTTATGGAATCCCACCCTTCTTTTAAGTTATAGACTGTGTGAAGGAGGGAGATAAAAAAAAAAAAAAAAACAAAATAAAATGCAGCATAAGCCTGTTGCTTGTTTTATGCCATTGATTTGGAGAAGCAGACAAGTCACCCTGAGGTGTATGCTGTCAGACAGCAAACCAAAGAGAGATTCAGCATAATACAGCAGCTCAGTTTGTTGACCCTGTAATATATTCTGTTCTTAGAAAGTCTTAAAAGATGTTCTGTACTTCTCTGAGCTGCTCTATGAGGCAACATGCATAAAAGGTGATGTGTATGAAGGTGACAGTGGCTAAAGTGGAGTAGCTTCAAGGAAGATGGTGCTGCAGCTGTTTTTGAAGGGAAGCTTCCAAGCTCACCACTCTGTAAGGGTTTAGAAGATGTAAGTGGTCCACTAACAGAACACCTTTAAATATCATGTATTTGTATAATGAGCTATATGCAGTCATCTATGAATTAACTTGTAATTACTTAGAACACAAGCTGTTAGCAAATTGAAGGGAAGAGTAATGTTATCTTGGAAGAAAAATCTTCTGATAACTAAAAACTGCAGTGTAATTGTCAGACACATAGGGATAATGAAAATATAGAATAATATTAGAGAACCAGGATGGAAACACAATGTTTTCCTAATATTGTGCTTTTAGAATTTCCATGCATTTGAAAGTCAGAAGCATCCTGTAGATTTTTAATGTGATTTTGGTGGAGACAGCAGTTTCTGTAGATATGTATAATATTATTCCCTGGGTGTTCCTTTCTATTGTAAGTACCTGCTCCATCATCTTACTGAGGCTGCTGTTTTGACAGTGGCTTGTCAGTATTACTAAACATTTGACATAGCATGCCAAAATCTAGATTTAAGATGGAAATGTACACACTGTGCAGAATAACTGAAACAACAGCAATGAAACATTTCTTTCTCCACATCGTATTTTAACTCTTTTCATATAGTGAACAGTTGTTCTGTCATTTAGATGTATGACATTCATATAATTCTGTGCAGAGCATCAAGAATGGATGCCTTTCTAGAATATAATTTTTATTTAAATACACATAATTGGTTTTCCTTAGCAAAATATCATAGCTTCTAATGTAATGAGGGTTGAACTTCATGTTCTGATTATCTCTTGTGGACGTAAATCCTATAAATGAACAAAGGAATTCTATGAATGAATGCTATGTTGGATTTCTAGCCTTAATTTAGTAAGAGATTAAGATGCACAGTGGTAAATGGAATTAGTCTCTGAGATCTTTAACAAAGATTCTCCTACACTGTACTTTTATGCATATTTTCTGCCTCATTGTCAGAGAACTTTTATGTTGATTGACTTCAGTATGCCTAAATATGTAAATATGTATCAAACATTTATTTATTTTTTAAATTTTGGACATCTTTATATTGGCATCATATAACAATCTGCAAATAGTCCCATAAGGAACAAACTAGAGTGTATTACTTGTTTACAGGTATTTTGTTTTTTCTATTATGCAACTGCTAAGTGTAGTCTGGGACATAAAGTATGCCCCTATTTTCTCAATAAGTTTCATAAAGTTATGGTACAGCATATCAACTGAGCATCCTCCTGGGAGATACTGTTGCCCAAGAAGTGGGGAATTGCAGAGGATAGGGAGTCACAGAACTCTGCTTCACTTGTAGATCCCCAGAATGGCAGTTGGGTACTTCAGTGCCTAGCTTTCAGTGGTCCCACTGAAAATAAAATGTCCAGCCTACCTCCTAATATTGATCACCTTTTTCCAAATGTTGGAGTGAAATGAAACCAGTGATGTCAAAGCTAAGCTTCAATACAGGGAGCAAATCTAATATAATACCTGAAACACAACTAGCATTAATAATGTAATTTTCAGCAATATTCTTTATAACATATTTTAATTTCAGTATTGCATATTTCTATTCATAAAGTTTGGCATTCTGTTTATTTTTCCTTTGCCAATAACTCCATGAATCTAACTGATAGGGTCAAAGTAAATGCTGATTAATGCTATGTAACAAAAATTCCCACTGACAAAGGGAACTCCCTCCCCAAAAGTTTTAAAAAGTCATCTGTGTAGACTATTGCCAAATAACCTGCCCTACCAGATTAAAATTATCTATAGCATGGTATGTGCATACATCTCACCGTATCATTGGATGGTGAAAGATAGTACCTCTCTCTAAACACTTCTGCATTCTTGTCTCCTTGGACACTCATGGTATCTGCAACAGCCCCACAACAGCTGTTGTTGCCACTTGTTTGGGTGTAGTAGAACTTCTCATCACTTTGCCTGTATTAGCCGATGTATTTTTTCCTTGGCATAGTAGTTGTAATTGTTTTTTTCTTTTCTTGGGTAATGTGGAAAGCCTGAGTGGTGGTTTTTTTCTCAAAACTGTTTTGGCTGTGCATCTTTGTTGGCAGAATTAATTAAAATTGTAAAAGGATCATGGGAAAGTAGTCTTGTGAAAAGCACTTAGGTGGACAGTACTTGAATTGTAAATGAATAAAAGTGGCCTTATTGTATGATTATAACAGGCCATTGTACTGTGAGGTACTAACAGTTTCTCAGAACAATGTACAGTATGACCAATGCTAAACAGTGCAGCTGTAGGGAAATGAATCAGGACTGTGTCATGAGGGTTACTTGTTAGATTTGCTACTAGGAAAAAATAAGGCACTGTATTTTCACTAACTTTTTTAAAGAAACAAGTGTGTACCAACCATAAGCTGAAATTCTCAAGGATGACTAGACTTTACAAATTACATTTTATATCTTCGGAGTAACTCATGGGGGTTGTCTAAACTCAGGATTTACATCACCTTTCTACTATTCCTGAAGTATAGTACCAGTTCATTAAAAAGAAATATTTTGGTTTAATTTTATTTATGACAAAATATGCCATTTTCTTCTTTATACCCAAGATCTTATCATGATTTCTTTCAAAATCCAGCTACACCTTTGATATAAAAGGCACAGAGTTTGAGCTTTAGAGGTTAATGCATCCAAAAGCTGCATGAACTCTGAGGAGACCACTGCATAGAAGATAAATATGATGTTGCAACACATTGGAACGTCATGCTTGATTCCTGTCTACATATGTTAACTCCAAAATCCCTATTACTTGTACAGAGCATCTCTTAAGATCCCATGGTGGTCAGATAAAGAGCAAGGAGGAAACCCTACACATGTGACATTAGGACCCGGATTTAGTTCCAAATAACACAAAGGATTAACATTCAACATGAAAATGAATGGATTTTTCTCAGGTCTCCTGACCAGTAGAATGATCGTTCAAAGTTGCCATAGAAATTACATATCTGGGTACATATATAGCAAAGGTTGAACTCCTCACCCAACAAGATTATTTCTGTTCGATGGTTCTGTTAGAGGGTATGAGGATCTAGGCTGTGGGACTGCCCAGTCAGATTTCCCAGCAATCTAAGCCTCAGCTTTTCTATGCTGTGATGCTAATGAGTGGTGTGTGATACATGTTTTACCCCTTCACTGAGAGGTTACAGTTACAAGAAACAGATGTGGTCTTAGGAAAGTGTTCCTTACAGTCTAATTTCTGAGAGTTGCTCTCTACTGAGAAAAGTAAAACATGCTTACATTCAAGTCCTGCTTGCATTTCTTTATTGTTTTAGGGATTCTTAGGTGGTTGGATTGATGTTCATTCATGGCTGTAGGAGGGACACTATGCAACTTAGTGGTTTGTTTTGGTGGGGGTTTTAATTATTATCTTTTTGAATCACAAATTTACTTTCTGAGTCTTTGCCAAAAGGTTCCTCTATCTTTAGTTTGCCCTTCAGTCAAAATGCAGCCTCTACAAGACTGTTTCTGTGTATTTGTATTCATGTGTGTCATTTTGATTTTCAAGTGCTACACTAAATATCTAGTTTTGGTCTTCTCTAAGCAATTTGTCACTATTCCAAGTCTTTTGCAGACAAGGTTGTTTGGTTAAATGGGCTTGCACGTCTATAATTTTCATCTTGTGGTGGGTGGGAAAGATGGAAAACCAGATTGCTAATGGTGTTCAATGATGTAATGTCTCACGAGATCAGCAAAAATTCAAGAAAAACTCTTATGATTTCTGATGATACAGCTGGTCATGGGAGATGCCTGATGGTGCACAGGACATTCAAGACCACAAAACAGTTAAATAATTCTGCTCTGAGGGAGTATACTGTGTTTTCTTTTATCTGCCAGATAGTCTTTGCTTTTCTTCCATAGTAATTAGATGAAGCCACTCAAAAACCTGTTAAAGGATGGTGGATTTCTTTAGCATATTGATTATGCTTTTATCTGAAGTCTTCAGAAGCATCTCCTTTTTTCTGCTGAACCTCCTCATTTCATACTCAGTATGTGTTTCTTCCAGGCAGTTAGCCTGTGTTTTGGTTATGTCTTCATCACTTCTCTCAGGTTTTTAATTCTGTCAGTCTTGGGTGTTGAAAACTTAATTATGTCTTGGAGTTTTGCTTTGTAATGGAAGCAGAGCTTCTATTCTGTGATATCTAATTTCTGTGACACTATATAGTATGAGAGGCAAGGGGAAGAATGGCACTGTTTCTTTGTAGGCTTTTTGTGTGCGGTGTTGCACGATGTAGATTGCTGTTGAGTGTCTCTTTATAATACCTGGTGTGCTGAGCTCTTGTGAGTATGGTAATATATGGGATTGTCTACTTTCCTCAAAAGATATGGGAATGTCTACTTTTCTCACCAAGGTTGAGGGTTAAGTTGGCTGTGCCAGGACTGGAACATCTTGGGCAGACCTATAGTGTACCTACAGAGAACATTAGAGCCACAGGAGTTTATGGACATAATCCACTACCACATCAAATACTGATCCAGGCTTGAAAGATCACATTTGTTAATTTACAGGTAAAATTCCACTTAAATCCCTTTCAGTCCAGCTCTAACCCATGTCTTTTTTTTCCCATAAAGTGCCAAAAGTTTATGTTGGAACCAATTTTCCTCCTGAACCATAGCCATATTATTCATTTATGAACAATGAAAATCTTTGTATGTAATCAAAAGGGAAATCAGCTAGATTAAAAAAACAAACGTATGAGCATTCCAGGAGAATGTGTACAGTGAATGTATAAGGAATAATAGCTGTGAAAATTTTGTTAAAGAAAACTAAAGCTGAATGTTGATAATGGTGAAGGAATAGAGAAAATACAGCAAAATAGTGCAGACAAAACATATTGAAAAGACTATTTGGCTCTTTGTCAGTTGGGCTGTATTAATTTATAGGTAAAAATGTAAATAAGAGTTCTTGTTAAATATCAACACTGAGTGAATGAATTGCATTTATTGTTAAGGACATGTTCTCCACTGTACATTTTAAGATTTAAATTGCAAACCTCATACTGGAGCTCTGTTCCATTTGAAAATTAAGAGAATCAAATTGATCTTCAGAATAATATTTCCTTAATACGTTGGATATGTGGACTCATGTTTCCATTAACTTAAAGATTGTCCAGATATACTAATGTGCAGATATTTTGGGAGTGTTCTCAGAATGAATCTTGAACAGCCCTCAAATCCAGACCAGTTTTACATCTCAAAGTTGTATGTGAAAGGATCTATAATTTCAGGGTATAATTGTGTTCAAATAAAATGAGACTAAGTGAAAGAGAACTCTTGGACCTAATAAAGAGACAGGTGAGGAGAGAACTTACAGAAGTCTCTAAGCTCACAAATGTTACAGCAAAGGTGAACAGAGTACACTTACGCAAGGCCTGAAGGCAGAATATTTTAAAGCAAAAATAGCTATTCTGTGTGAATAGAAAAGGTAATTTATTGTTTCCAAGATGATGTAGATGCCAAAATATTGCCTGGGTTCAGAAAGCATTTACACTAACTTATGGAGGAAAACTCTATAAGGCACGCTTCAGTGCAATGATATAGCTTGTGTTCAGGAAGTCTTTAAACCAGTTTTCTGGAAAACCGGATGGTGTGTTGGTACAGTATGACCAAATACTTGTTGCCCTTCCATTTTTATCCTCCATTTGTTACTGCCAAAGCAAGTATCAGACTGCATAGATTATTAGTTAGAACCACTCAGCCATTCTCATGCTGCTGTTTGTCTTTCTTATTAACTCTTCTTTCCAGTTATCAGTCCAATATGGTATGGAGGAAACACCAGCAAAAGTAGAAAAACTCTTAGTTAGTCAAGCAAGTTATGTATAACTCATGGAGTAAAGTAAGTTCTACTGCCCTTATTTTAATTTTTTCTATTCATTCTGCATAAATTTAAAGACCACTCATATGATCATGCATTTGGCTTCATGCATGCAGTATGCATTGCTTTATCTATTGAAAAAAAAAACCATATTTTTTTCCTAGTTTTGCCTATAGAGGAGAAAATTCAAATGGTCTCATCCATAACTTTCTACACAATTTAAAAGATAAATTTTGAGCCTGAGATTACAGACACTCAAATAGGTCATTGGCAAAATGAAGTTGTCCTGATTGTTAAAAATTGTAAAAGCATAATTCACTCCCTAATGAAAATTTAGGATACCTCAGAAATATTTTACCTCTTGACTAATGTCATTTTATCACACATTGAAAAGCTTATCTTGCAATAAATAGTCTGCATTCAACTGCACAACTTGCTCTTTTGTACACAGGTCCTATAGTGCAATTTGCTTCAGGTTTATGCCTCAAGCTTCATTCTCTATCTGTCCATAGCCTTAATTATCCCATAAATTACTTTGAAATCCCCAGGGAGAAATTTCCTATCCAAAGTGATATTTAGTTTTTATTTATTGCTGTAAGAGCAAAAAATGAGGCTGGGGAACGTGAGTAGACACAAATTCCTGACCACACATCTCCAAAAGTGTTTGAGCAGCAATTATGTGTTGTATTTTGCCCTTTGACCCAGTGCTATCTTTTTCTTTATCTAATATAAGTCTTTGAAGTCAGGAATATGTTTGATGTTGGCTTAGTAGCAGTAGGGCTCATTCATTCCCTGTGATGTTTTGTTTTATTTGGGATTGTCTTTATTTTCCACTATGTCATCTATATGCTCATATACCTTAAGCTTCTGTTCCCCGTTATATCTATCATCTGTTTCTCAAACCACAGCCTTACTTCAGATTGTATAAGGCCCTCTCCAAAAGGCAGACAGTTAGGACATCGTCCTTTGAATATATTCACTGGATTCAGAACAAGCTCCTCAGGCTTTACATATTACCCCATGCTACCTCTTATCCAGTATGTGCTGTTGACAGTGCTTTAATGCAATTCTCATACTTTTCTTTGAGCTTCCCTAGCAAATATCTGGACAAAACTGTATGGGTTGATAGCGAGGACTTATTTGTGTGCTCCCTGTGCTTTTTGAATGTCTAACTTTGCATATAGTATATACTTATATGTTATTGAAAATAGACTTGGAGATGTTTGATGCAGAGCTTGTAGTGGTTTGGGTGGTATCATGAAATGAATGTTAATTGTCTACTTTTATCTTCTGATCTGTTACCTGCCCATTTACTTTATCTCCTGTGAAAAGATTCATCCAACTTTGGGTAACTAAACCAGATGCATAAATCAATCAATCAGAGCAGAATATTTTACCTGAAATTAAGATTTGTTTTAAATTATTTTTGGAGATCAAGCTATAACATTAGGTACCAAACATAGAAGACATTATTTTGTGTAACAATACATTCCTAGTTTTTGACTAAGAATCAATCTATGCAGTTTGTTGGATCAGACATTTAAGGGAAATGTGACCAACCTCTTCAGCTAATGTATTACATGCTGACCTTCTAAAATGGCACGTAGTCTTCCAGAGTTAGCACTTTTATACAGTAGAGTATTAGTAAGTTTAATGAGGAATCTCACTATATATATGGTCGTCTGCACTGAAAGGTATGAGAAACATATGTTTCTCTTGGTAAGATAAAGTTTGAAAATCTTTTGCAAGTATTTTAAAGGTGTAAAGAGTAAAAAGGAAGATCTTTGAAAAATGAAAAGAAACTTTAGAACATCATATTTGTCATTCCCAAATTTCCTGGGAAAGGTGGTTATGCAGAGATGCAACATAAAATTAAGTGTAGATTAGTTTTGTTACAGGTAGTAGGTATACATACACTTGGGAAAGGTGGTAGTGAGGGAAAGAATTAGTAATCTGCTCTGGAAGCTACTCTGTTAGCTTCAAAGAGATTGAAGCATTTTCATAATCTTATATAAAGATTTTTAACTGGATCTTGTGTTTAGAGAGATCTGTGATGCTGAGAGCATAAATGGGATGCTTCCCTAGTTCCTACTTGATCTAGAGTGCAACACATCTTTTCCTGTTGCCTGCAAAATTAATAAAAACTCTTTATAATGGCCATTTACAATTATGTCTCAGTTTCTAGAACTCGTTCAAAGAAAACCAAGTGATAAAAGAAGAAACAGCAGCTAATTTGCTTGTCTAACACTTCTGTTGCTAATTTTAACAGTCTCTGCCCTCTCACAAAGTTCGTATGACAGTATGTATAACAATAAAGAGATTGTTTGCTGGTGATGTACAATAGTATCAGTTACTTGTCAGTGTTTATATAATACTGCAAGTGATGAATGGTTTTCATAAGCAAGAAAGAAAATTAGTGGATTACTCACTTTGCTTCTTGTCTCCCTAGTAACTTTTATGTTCTGGTCACAAGAACTTCAGAGCTTAATTGTTTTAAATTTCATTTTAAAATAATTAATTTATAAGTAAATATTTGAAGCAAGGCATGCTTTACTTTGCTTCTATCAAGGATCATAAAGGCACAATGGGGTTAGTAACATGGTACAATTCTGTCTGGGTCTTTTCATACCAGCATAGACAAGTAATTAGCAACAAATAAGACAAATGACCATTCTAATTATATAAGCTATATCAAACCCAGCTTTTAATAAAAAATAAAATGAGCACGAAGTGAAAGGTACTAGCTTGCTGAATCTGTGTCACTGATCAAATAACTCTTCATCTGAGTCCTGTAAACAAATCTAGGTCTAAATTTTTATAAATGTTTTGTGTCATGATCCACAGAGGGACTTCAGTATCATGACATTTAAGATTACAGAGGTACTGAAAATGAGGTCTTTTTGCATATATAGTTATTACAGTTTAACGATCTGTGAAATTAAGATCTGTTATGTAAAGCTGCAGTAATGCCTATGTTGAATTTTTTGTGAATGATCTCGTAGTACTTGGAATCTCAAAAGGACCTATAGTAATCTTCAAGGAAGTGACTATATCCTTTAGAAATTAATAAATATTACTTTGCAGGGCTGGCCTTAATTGGAGTTTATTGACAGCTTTTTGTTAAAGTGTTCTTTCCAATTATGGTTATGGGTAAATACTTTTATTTTCTCAGTACACTATCTCCTTTTTGTCAATTTTTCCCACTTTATTCAGAAAATTCTGTGATAGAAATTCCTTTTTCAATTTAACTAGCACAGAATATTCTTAATAAAAAATTATAAGCACACTAATTTTAAGCTTGAACGTAGCTCAAAGTCTCATTTCTCCTATGTATTACTCTTTCTGAAGAACTTGAACTCTTTGTGTTGCAGTGGAGGTTTCCATTGCCAGGGAAGCAAACAATCTCTGCATAAAGCTGTGTAGGAATCACAGCAAGAAACACATTTAGGGTTCATGACAGTGAATACAGGCAGGCTGAAGGTAGCTTCAGTGAAGAAAGTTTATGTCCAGTTCTGGAGCCCTCAGGACAGGAGGGACACGAACCTGATGGAATGGGTCCAGCAGAGGGTCACAAAAATGATCAGGGGGCTGGAACACCTCTCCTACAAAGACAGTCTGAGGGAGCTGGAGTTGTTCAGCCTGGAGAAGACAAGGCTCTGGGGAGACGTAATAGTGACCTTCCAGTACCTGAAGGGGCACTACAAGAAAGTGGGAAAGGGACTGTAGTGACAAAGGTCTGTAGTGACAGGATGAGGGGCAATGGCTTTAAACTAGAGAAGAATAGATTTAGATTGGATGTTGAAGCAAGTTATTTACCATGAGGGTGGTGGAACACTGGAACAGGTTGCCTAGGGAGATAGTTGAGGCCTCATCCCTGGAGATATTCAAGGTGAGGCTTGATGAGGCTCTGAGTAACCTGATCTAGTTGAGGTTGTCCCTGCTTACTGCAGGGGGGTTGGACTAGATGACCTTAGAGGTCCCATCCAGTCCAAACCATTTAATGATTCTATTTATTTATTAAAGCAACTTCTGTGAATTAATATTAGTCTTTCTCATGTAATGCTTCTCCCAAATAACTTTTGAAACAGACGCAAAACCCATTTATTGATCTCTTCAGTCCACATCAAAGCTGCAGCGGCAAATTTGTGCAACTTTGTGCGTGTTCCTTGGCAAGATGTGTCTATAATTAAACTCATCCCCAGTCACAATATGAGTGAAGAGGTTGGTTTCATCTGTCATCAAAGGAGTCACACTGGAAGAGAACTTGGGAGGTGATGATATGTCATCTGTTCTCCAAGAGGTTTTGCAAATACTGCCCATCTTAGAACCCACAAGGAATAGAGTTTTTCTCCAGACATTAAAATGTGTGTCTTTGTGGGATAAATGAGTATATATCTTTTGTTGAAGGTACAGAAACCACTATATTGAATTTGACAGTATGGTAGTCCTGTGACAGATGGGGCTATGTGAAGGTGAAAAAAGTCCATTGTTAAAAAAAATTTTCTCAAAAATTTGTGTCTTTCACCCCAAAGAGGATGTAGATTCTGTTCTTAAGCAGAATAAATGCTGTCTATCATGTATTAGGGTTTCCTCACCACCACCACTTTTCACATAGGAAGAACATATGAAATTTCCTACTGAGTATTCCCCTACAGACTGTCAAGCACAGCAGTGTCTCCTGCCTATTTTTTTCAGCAGTGGTAAAGAGAAATGTTCTTTAAAGACCAAGCATATGATGCCTGGCTGCCTTTTGCAGTCCATTCACTTTGTATCCAAAGTCAATGTATTAGGGATATACTGGTTGCCAATATATCACCGCCTACTCATTTTAGTATGCACACATAGACCTATTGTCTACAAATTCATTCAGCCTCATTCTAAACCTGGTGACACTGACTCCACAACCAGGAACTTCTGTTAGCAAGATGTAGAATTGCTCTGCCTCCTGTGTATAGAAATACTTTAATCTATCATATTTTTAAATCTCCTTTTAGTCTCATCAAACTTCCCTAGTTCTACTATTATAATATTTTGTTAATAGCAGTTTCAACATGATGTCAGATATATGGGTAGGGCCCAAGTTTGTATAGCAGCAAAATTGTTGTAAATGTTATTCTAATAAAAGGGGAAAAAAGAGCTATTGTTGTGTTGTTTATAGGACTGGTACTGAACAGTGCATTTCATTGTGCCATCTGTAGTGGCAATAAATCTTTTTCCTGCCAGTTTAACTACTTCACAAGCCTGAATTTTATTCCAAAACAGACATGATAAATATATTTATGTTGCAATTATAACGGAGGAGCTAGTTATGATCATTTTAATTGTAGTTTAGCTTCTCTGTTGCTCATTTTTGTATTGTGAGTCAAGCTATAAGTACAAGTGTTAGCTTCTAGGTAAAATATAAAATTTAAAATGCAGATGTATTCAAAAGGAGAAAATCTTGCTAACAGCCTATGTAATATGTGAATGCAGCAATCAGATGGAGAATGGAAATTAAATGATGGTCTTCATGAGGAACAGGAAATCAAGGTTATGGATTCACTGTAGAAGGGAGGGCTCTATTTTAAGGGATAAGATTGTTCCCATTTTAGACTGTGAAGCATCACTGTGGCAATATATCAGCTGTTAACAAAATAAATTATTAGTGACCAAGTATTCAATATATTGGGTTTTAAAACAATTTATAGTCTGGAAATGAGGAGAAGATGACACTGAGCACTTGGTTTTCTTCAAAAACATTGTATAGCCATCTCTTTTATTCATGCTTCTTTTACTTTTCATTCCAAGAAAAATAATTGACTATTCCTAAAAATAGAAGATAAGTGGTGAAATTGATTTACTTCCTCTTTTGTACTTCTGTATATATGTGAAGATTTATATTTTAATTTTGATCACAGATATGACAATACTGGTAATTTCTAACTATAGCAAATCTTATGTATCTAGTTTGAGTCACTTTAAACAAAAGTCCTTTTGCCTGACTTTTTGGCATCGGATACATGTGGACTGGAACTTTACAACTTTTCAAATATTTACTGACTTTGCATGTTGCAGTGGACATCACTTTTCTGTAGGAGTTCATGACTGTCTGTGAATGTGTGCTGAAAATTGTAATGCTCTCTTACTATAGCTTCTGCAAACAAGACAAGCTGCCCATTACATTCCAGTCCTGTGTGATCATGAAGGAGTGTCAAGTGTCAGAGTGGTCAGAATGGACACCCTGCTCAAAAACCTGCTTTGACATGACGACCCCTAAAGGGAATCGTACAAGAACACGGACCATAAAACAGCTCCCTATTGGCAGTGAAAGTGAATGCCCCCAGTTAGAAGAAACAGAACAGTGTGTTTCTCAAGGTGATGGTGTGGCACCGTGCATTACGTAAGTTGGTCCATTTCAGTTCTTCCTGTACTAAAATGAAGATTCTCAATTAAGCATGGTGATGGAATATCAACCAAATCTTTAATAAAGATGCAATAGGTTTTACTTTATTTTTTTATCCTTTGCTTATTCAATGTTCTTAAAAGCCTGAAGTCTGCAAATAGCTGCTATTATAGTGACATCACATCCTCCTCTAAATACAGGAAAAATAACAAATACCTATTTGTTTCATTTTAAAAGAGAACATCTGCATATGCAGGCTCAGTTAAAACCATAATAAATTAATTGTATTAATTTGTCCATGATCTTTTCCCTACATAACATTTCTACCAGAATTGTTTTCTGAAGTGTGTTTCTGTTTGCTGACAAAATGCTGAACCAAGGAAACAGGTGAAAAACATCTGTCTAGCAAATAGACTTTCTTAGTGAGGCTTGTATTCAGCATAACAAAGGCAGGATTGGGCCCCAAATGGAAAGTGAGTCTAAAAGTGACAGTAAATAAATTAACCCTATATTTAAAGTATAAAAGAAATTACAGCAAGCACATTATGATTCAAGAGACTGCTGTAATTCTTATCAACTAATCGAGAATAATATTAAAATCTTATCTGCTTTTTCTTCGTCAGACTGAGAAGAGGATCTAGGGAAATATCATTTGATGTTAAACATCTTTGACTGAAGTACATATTTTTTTATTTAAGAGTTGAAATGTCAGCTTTCCACATCTCCAGCCACATTAGGAAGCATTTCCCTTGATTTAGCCTTAAAGTACTTGTGTAGAGAATTCTGTGGCATTTATTGTGGTTCATAATCCTGATTGGGTTTTTAACTGAGAGTCACAGATTTTGTTTCCTATACATTCACTGATTAAAAACTCACAGCTTCTCATCATTCATCAATACTCAGCAGGGATGCTTCAGTACTGCAGAGTAGGCTTCTTCTTGACAGTGAAAAAAGAACATATTGAAAGGTTTCAGTGAAGAAATAATAAAAAAATACAATAACAATTTAACCTTGATATTCAGGAGAAACTTCTGTTTCTTGTCAAACATGAACAAGAGGTGTTTGGGTTGTTTTGGGGGGGCTGAGTTGTTGTGGTTTTATCCTCTCTTCTTTTCTGACTCTTATGTTTCTCAGCATGAATGTTTCTTTGATATTTTGAATATTGGTTCATATAAATTGTCTTGCTCTAAACAAATGCTCAGAGTCACAACTTGAAAGTTAGCTTACATGAACATAGACTATATATCTCAGTAGATCAGTTTTTTCTTTCCTCCAGTAAATATTTATATGTGCAGTACGTTTCAAAATTGAACAGAACGGATTTTCCTAGAAAGTAATTATTTCAGAAGTGAAATAATAGAGAAAAAGTCACTACCCACATAAAATATCAAACTAACACATGTATGTGTACAAGAAATTGTAGCATTCAGGCTTTTTGGAAAATTAATAAAGGTGTTTCAGCTTGCATAACTTAATGTTGTGTAAAATGGCTTAATGACTTCTAGAGACTCAATTAAGCAAATTTGATTCAGGTATGGTTGGCGGACCACAGAGTGGACAGAATGCCGTGTCGATCCTCTCCTTAGCCAACAGGACAAGAGGCGAGGAAATCAGACGGCACTGTGTGGAGGTGGCATTCAAACCCGGGAAACATACTGCGTGCAAGCTAATGAAAATCTCCTCTCCTATTTAAATACTCTCAAGGAAAAAGAAGGTAAATTGAATTACTCCGAAATCAGAGCACTTCAGCATTCCAGAGCTCCTTGACAGACGTTGCCTTCTGTCATCAGTGCCTTCTTACCTTGCAGGTTACCATTATTTTCTAGTTCAGATTAAAATACTTAATTGTAGTAGTAGAAATTTCATTCTCTATGCTGCAAATGTTGGTTCCTAGCTACAAAATACCGTTTCTTAATATCTACTGAGAAACTATTGTCTTATGTGAAGGATGTCTCCCAGTAAGAGTGTGACAAGGTGGGCCAGAAATCCTAGATTCGGTTCCTTCCTCTGCTGTAAATCCTCTACACTTTACTGTGTGTCCTTCAGCTGGGTGATGAAACTGTATGATTTGATGTGCAGGTGGAATTTGTCATTTCTGCCATGTAAGCTCAGTATGGGAATATGTAAAAATATAACTAGATTTCATTCTTGGGGAATGGCTTGAGTTTTTTTGTTTGGTTTGGTTTTGTGGGGGTTTTGATTGTTTGTTTTTGTTGGTTTGTTTTTTGGGGTTTTTTTGTTTTGTTTTGTTTTTTCACTTTTGTCAAATTCTGAAATTATTATCAGGTCTTAAGCCACTATAATTTCATGGGTATGTTTCCCTAACTGAAGAGAGAAGAGATTATTCCTTGTCACTGTTACAGCTTGTACAGCTTCTTAAGAAAAGAGAATAGTTTAGGACACAAAATCTCTAATACATTTTGTAATATACTGACGAACATCACTTGGGTGTTTTGTTATATCTGCTTCTGTCTACTAATGCAGCACTATAGTTTTAGAAATTAGTGAATTAAGCTAAATGCATTTAGCTTGTTAGTAACATTTTATCCTCTTCTGTAGCTGTTTCATATGAAGACACATTATTATAAATAAATTAATACAGCCACATACTTCAGGAAAAGCAACATCATTATACAGTTTAGGTGTAATAAAACATTTAGACCAGAGATGACCAAACTGCAAGCTAGTGAGGTTTCTGCTGTGGGTTAAAGGTACTCTCAGACTTGCTGTAAAGGTAGGCTTTGTGGCAAATATTAATGCCAACATCCATTTCAGTGTGACTACTTGGATCAGTAGGGTGTGACTTCTGCTTTTGTGCTGTGTGGGCCCCACATCTGTATTTGTTAAAGAAGCAGCTTTCAAACCTCTTTTGTTTAATGCAAATCAGGTTCTCCCCACAGGCTTTTAGTAAATCGCTTCTGCTGAACAAAGTTTAGATGCCCCTGTCTTAAAGGAGTAAAACCTCCCAGCTAAGGAGAGGTAACAATAAAATCAGTGGCAGCTTACTGTTCAGAATGATGATTAGGATTTTCATAGGCTGTGAAGTCTCACCAGCTTAGGCGGGTGTGAAATCTGCCCTTATCAGACTGTGACAGGAATACGCGGAGCCCATCAGGAGGTAATCTCTGCAGGCTCCGGAAAGCTGATTAAAATGTAACTAGTCTTTGGATGCATAAACATGAGGACAATTTTTCAAGAGCTCAAACTAGGGGTGAAGTGGGTCTTAGTTTAAAAAGGAGCTCTGGGGTGATTCCATATTAGGGGACATATTTTCAGAAGAGCTATTTCTCAGCTCATCCTCCCTCTCTTTCCCCTCCCACCTGGAATTCAGTGTGGGCAAGAGATGTGCTCCAGGCCCTTCTAGGAAGAAGCAAATCAATACCTCTAAAAACAATACTATTGGAAAACAATGAGTAAATTGAGAATGGGAAAAAATGTGGGGAGGCACCTACCAATTTTAGCTGTAGGGAAATGCCTTCACTTAAATGTAGTTTACTGTTGGTTGTACTGAATGCTATTTGGGTAAGGCTGCTTTGAAAACCTCTACTCTCATATACTTATGGTGGCATTTCCCTGTTATTTCAGAAAGTCAGTCACAGAGCAAGTCGAAGGCTAGTGCTGCACCTCTGCTATCGATCACTTTTGAAATAACAGGTAGGTATAGTAAGGCCTCTGACCTGGCTTTCAATCAAAAGTGTGCAAAGAAGGCAACATCCCTTTTGGGGGAATTACTCTGGCTGTAAGTGTATAATTGACATGTTTATTTAGCTCAAAAATAGTTTAACGGACTTATGTGTTCTCAGGAAATTTCAAGTCAGTTTGAAGTGACAAGCCTAAACTCGAAATAATAAAATTCATGAGCCTCCTAGGATGCTAGGACAGTTTCCTGCTCTGCTCCTGGACCATTTTAGAAAATGACTGATTTTCTTCTCAATTCTGAGCACTGGGAATTACTTTGTTTTGTTCACCACAGCTGCAATGTCTGTTTCCAACACAGATTTAGTGCTTCAGTAAGAATTTGAAATGTAATACTTAGCTGAACGAGAATACCTCACAGTATTCAGGTCTGTATTATCTTCTATTACAATTAATAAATTTAGACTTGAGTAGTATTGGGTGTATAATTAGGCAGCTGACAATCAAGACTCACAGAGGTCACTGTCATTCTGCCACTTACTTGCCACTGACTTAAATTGTCTTATCTTTATTCACCTATTTAAATTGGTTTACTCATGAAGTTTCTCTCACGGTAAGCCTATGAGGTTGTGTTGTCTTTTTCCAAGTACCTTTAAAACCCTCAGTGTAGAATGAAGATGGGAGAAAAGTTCTGATATAAATTTATTCTCCATTTGCAAACCACATGTTGCCCTGTTAAACGCATAGGAACTGCTTACACGTTGATTACAGGATCAGGTCCAGAATGATCTGCTGTCTTTTGACGACTGCATTCAACATTGTAGAAAATGGGGCAAGAATATTTATTTTTTTATTGTTGGTCATATTGTGTTTTGGGCTTGATTTTTCTTTCCTTTTTTGGAGTGAGAGCACTTCAGTTGGACAAATTTACTTCTGCTGCTTGCTGTGAAACCAGTGCAACAAATGACTAGAAGGAGAACTGTGAAGCTGTGCCTGCTGATGCTTCTGCTCATGCAGCCACATATAAATTCATTCTCTGCCAGTCTGGTCATTGCTGGACGTTAGGCTGTTGGGGGTTCCTAGAGAAGAATGAGGAGGTTGAGACCTCAATAAATATAGCAAATGCTTAAGAACAGAACAGTGCTTTTTATTTTCTTTTTTTGTTTTTTTTTTGCATGCAGTCATTCAGGGAGATGTCTTACAAGGGTATAACGTATACTCAGATAAAATTTCCTAATATAGTAGGTGATTTGAGGACAGGGTAAGTAAATCTCATTTTAGTTTGTAGGCCACTACCTCAAATCTGAAATTATTCAAACTGAGTCTAATTTTTAGTTAGACTCATGGAGAAGAAGCAGTTATCAAAATGCATTCATTTTTCATTCCATTTTTGGCCTAAATTTGATTAAATTCCACCCAGAGCTTGTAGTATTACATGCAGCCTAATCAGCATTCAGCATCACTGCCAAGGAATAAAGAACAATCTTTATTGCTGCCACAAGAGAGTATGAAAGGACAGAGATAAGACAAGGTTTTAAACCATAAATTTCTGATCCAGCATCATCTTCTCTCAAAGCATCTTTGCTGAACAATAAGCAGCAAAAGCTGAACTCATTTATACTTTTTGGATGCTGAAAGAAATCCATTTAAATTAATGGGAGCAAGATGTTCTCAAGATACACAAGTAAGTCTGAGTTTTCTTATTTTACTGTCATCGCAAAGAAAGAATTCTGAGTAATCCTAGGTGAAATAAACTCTGAATATTCAATAATGAAAACATTTTTTTAACCATCTGCAATATAAATTTTCTATTCTGCTGTTGAATTCTTTTGTTTTAAAAGCAATATATAACAGATATAGTAGATGATTCTACATCACTTATGTCCAAGGAACAGCATTTCAAAACTATTTTGACCTATTGAGAGTTTTGTTGATATCACTTATCTTTCCCCAAAGTACATTTTTCTTCCCTGCACTCTAATGAGTAATGGAAAAGGCAGATATTTTCAGTAGCTGTTTTCATAAGTTTATTTATCAATGTTTGCTGACAAGACCTAGAATACTTAGTGGACAGACACCTCTAAAAAAATGAAATAGTGTACCTGTTACTTAAGTCACCCTTTTAAAAGCCAAACACAGTCACAATTCTTTATATTTTAGAATTCCATGACCATCAGAAATTTATCTGGAAGCCAAATGGTTTTTGACAGGAGTACCTTCTACTGCCAGACTCTTTAAAAACAAAAAAAAATCAGTTTTAGATATGGAACATCTGCAATATGAAAATCTGCTATTTAAAGCTTCCTAATGAAAGAACTTTGTTATTTTTTGAGTAACATCTTATGAAATAGTGTGATGGTAAGTGCTTTATCCTGATGCATGCTGGAGATGAAGCATGGCATTCCTCAGAACAGTTTCTCTGTTCCCTGAAGCAAGGCTGTGTCTCAGGGGTGCAATTGACTCTTGATTTCAACTGTCTCACTTGGGCAATTCCTTGATTAAAGCAAGGTTAAAAAAATACAGTTAGCAATTACTTACAGTTGGTTTTTTTTTTTTTTTTTTTTGGTTTTTTTTTTGTTTGTTTGTTTGTTTGTTTTTTATTAGAAACTATTCAATTCAAATTCAATTACAGGCAAATTATGTTTATTTCTGTCCATGTTCTATACAAGATATGCATATTATGTTATCATGCACATTAGGTGCATGTTTCAGATGTATTGTAAAACTCAGTGTTCTGTCATAAAATTTCATTCTAACAGTTTTATGCAAATATAGGAATACTAGTTCTTGGATTATTTTGTGTTAAGAGATTGTTGAGCTGGAAGCAGTAATGTTGAATGACTATCTGCCATCTTCATTCCTTTATGATCTGGACCAACACAGTTAAAACTATGACAAAGGATGCAACATGGAAAACCATAATAGGGTAATGATTTTTAATTTCATTTTCCTCTTAAGGAGTGAGAATTGAATGCTTTTTCTGTAACTGGAAAGATCATCTCCTTACTCTGAATGAACATATATAGAAATGAGATCAAATTTTAACAACCTAATGCTTACTTTAATATTATATCTCTGGTTATTGATCTCATCTTTCAGAAGGTTATTTTGTTGTATACTGAATTTATTTCAGAATATGTTTCTTCAGAGAACTCTTTCCATCAAAAGAGATTATTTGTAGTGGTGGCAGAAAATTAATGAGGTAACTATCCTGTGAAAAAAAATGCTGAGGGAGTAGGATGAGAGTGTTTTAAGTTAAGAAATTGCATATTTCTTCAATCAACCAAAGTGAATAGATATGTCAGACTTTACTTTGCCTTCTAGCAGATATTCTCTGCTTAGTGCCATATTTTGTCAAGTCCTTTATTATGAAAGAGAATTAAAATATTCCTTAAAATTACGTGGTACATTCTGTTTGCCTTACTCTGACACCTTATAGAGTTGTCCTATTATGTCTATTACGTGTAACCTGGGAATTCAAAAAAGTAAATTATGGAAGGTATGGGGTGACAGCCTTATCTGTTCCAGGGCATATCACTTCTTAAAGAACAGAATAATCTGTCTTCAGGTGTGTCTTCATAGGTTAATGATACTTTAAGGAAAAAAATCAATTGTCTTGTGCAGAATTTTAATTGTTTTAAATATATTGTGTATCCATATTTATATTACATGCAAACTATATATGAGTCTAAGACAAAGCCTTTCTTGAACTAAAGCAAGTACTGTGCAAATCTTTTTGCTGAGTGTGCACATAAATGTCTTCAGAGTAAAAGAAAAAAAAAAATTTTCATTATTTTAACTGTTTCAGGTTACAGCTTAAACAATCTTCTAAATATTAATAAACCAGGCTTTTGAAGTTATAGTATCATATAGGAGCAAAGGGATTTATGCAGCTTTTTGTTCACTTTCTTAAGCAAAGACATACTCAATAAGACAGCAGGACATCAATTTACACAGAGCATAATGTGAACAACTGTTGTAGTAACATAATCTATCCATTAAATGAAAGGAGTAGGTCCAAGAGGGTGCTGCAATATCTACAGTCTTCCTGACTCCATGTAATCGGATTTGGCTCTGTTCATGCAGAGAGTAAACTCACTTCTGATTAATTTTTCCAGGACAGGCATTTTTCCCTCACTTCATCAGATTAAAGTGATGAGATAGCAGCCTTTCTGAATGAAGGATGGTTCTGTCCACTTAAGAGGTGAGGATTGTGACCAATGACACGTGAGACATGTGTTGACTTTGTTTTTACAGCCTCGAGGCCAGTGGACCGTGGTCTGTGTACAGGACCTCTTCCCAGCACTTCCCAGCTCTGCCATATCCCCTGTCCTACAGAATGTGAGACCTCAGCATGGTCAGCCTGGGGACCTTGCACCTATGAAAACTGCGATGACCCTCAGGCCAAGAAAGGTATGTAAAAAATCAGAAAAGCCTTTTAATAGTGATAATTTCATATTCTTAAGTCACTAGACACCTCTGGTTGTGCAAGCAAACTAAATTTTGTACCAAGAAGGGGTGTATTCAGTGCCTTTGAGCTTGGCTATAAACACTGCAGAAGGGACAGGCAAGGAAGGAGAGGTGGTGGGGTAGCCCTGTATGTCCAGGGGGTGTTTTGATTGTCTATATCTTAATGACGGAGAAGATAGGATTGAGTGTTTACTGGGTAAGAATCAGAGTGAAGACCAACAAGGCAGATATGATGGTGGGAGTCCGTTTTAGAGTGTCCAACCAGGGTGAAGAGCCATCAGGGAAGAAAACAGGGCTGTGTGAACAGAGTGTTGGAACTTGGAAAAAATGAGAGTTTATGGCCTTTGGAATGAGGGACAGGCAACACAGAAGGACTACAAGGTTGACATGAAGTTATGCAGTGAGAAAATTAGAAGACCCAAAACCCAGCTAGAACTTAATCTTACTACTGACATAAAAGGTAATAAAAATGTTTCTGTAAATATATTAGCAACAAAAGGAGGCCTAAGGTGAATCTCCAGCCTTTATTGAATATGGGGGGGGAGACAGAATGACCAAGGATGAGGAAAGGGCTGAGGTACTCAGTGCCCTCTTTGCCTGTCTTTAATAGTAAGACCAGTTATTCTGCAGGTACTCATCCCCCTGAGCTGCAAGACAGTGAAGAATGAAGAACCCATTATCTGAGGGAAAATGGTTAGCAACTGAATACACCACCTAGACATAAAGAAGTCTATGGGTCTGGATGGGATGCACCCAAGGGTAATGAGGGAGCTGATGGAAGTGCTGACCAAGGCACTTTCCATCACTTATCAGCAGTCCTGCCTAACTGGAGAGGTCCCAGTTGAATGGAGGTTAGCAAATGTGATGCTCATCTACAATAAGAGGAAAGGAGGATCTGGGGAGCTACAGGCCTGTTAGTCTGACCTCAGTGCCATCATGCAGCATGTACAGGACAAGCAGGTGATCAGGCCCAGTCATCATGGGTTTATGAGAGGCAGGTCCTGCTTGACTGACCTAGATAGATGGGCCAAAGCAAACTGATGTGATTCCATGAGGCTGTTGGTTCACAACGACCCCATGCTTACATGGCATACTTACATACAGGCTTGGGGAGGAGTGGCTGGAAAGCTTCCCAGTGCATGAGGACCTGGGAGTGTTGGTCAACAGCTGGCTGAATATGAGCCAGCAGTGTTCCCAGGTAGCTAAGAAGGCCAACAGCATCCTGGCTTATATCAGAAATAGTGTGGCTAGAAGGACTAGGGAGGTGATTGTACCCCTGTACTCAGCACTGGTATGGATGCACCTCAAATTCTGTATTCAGTTTTGGGCCTCTCACCACAAGAAGGATATTGAGGTGCTGAAGTGTGTCCAAATAAGGGCACACTGCTGTCTCATACTCAGCTGTGGCCAGCAGGACTAGGTAAGTGATTGTCCCCCTGGTGCCACTTGGCACTGGTGAGGCTCCACCTCAAATACTGTGTTAAGTTTTGGTCACCTTGCTGCAAAAAAGACATTGAAATACTGGAGTGTGTCCAAAGAAGGGCAATGAAGCTGGTGAAGGGTCTAGAGCACAAGTATTATGAGGAGCAGCTGAGGGAACTGGGGTTGTTTAGACTGGAGAATAGGAGGTTGAGAGTAGACCTTACTGCTCTCTACAACTACCTGAAAGGAGGTTGTAGTGAAGTGGGTGTTGGTCTCTTCTTCCAAGTAAGAAGAGGAAATGGCCTCAAGTTTACCAGGGGAGTTTTAGATTAGATAATTAGAAAACATTTCTTCACCACAAGGATTGTTAAGCAGTGGAACTGGAAATGGTTAAATCACCATCCCTGGAGGTATTTAAAAGATGAATAAATGTGATGCTTAGGGACCTGGTTAAGTGGTGGACTTGGCAGTGCTGGGTTAATGGTTGGACGTGTTGATCTTAAAGGTCTCTTCCAAACTAAATGGTTCTATTATTCTGAAAAAGGACCATAAAAGCTGACAATCTGTAGGCTGTTTGCTAGGCTCTCAAGCTAAATCCAGGTTATTGCAAGTCAACTCCAGTGTCAAACCTTCCTCTCAAATGGAAAGGGATACAGTTTGTCTGTATGTTCAAGTTACAATTCTGGCACTGTTTCAGAAGGAGGACAGAAGCAGCCTTTGAAGTTCATAGTGTCCAAGTCACTTAAAGTTTTAGAGTTCAGTAACAGCAGACCGTGAAACATGCTTTGGCAAAGAGCTGGGATCATTTGCTGTTGATGAAGTGACACTGTGTTACTGATAACATATGTGCTGGTTTAAATTTTCACATATTTAACAGTTTATTCCTATGCAGAACAGATTGTAGTAACCTGACGTCAAAATCGGCAAGTAAGAATAACATGAAACAAACCTTTGCCAAAGTTAAAATATTCTGATCAGATATATCAAAAACTATAGTAAATTGTTACATGGGAAGCTATTTTTTGAATTTGTTCAGTTTGGTTACGTTGCTATGACTATAGATTTCATCTGGCTTTTTCAACATGCCATCCTGAAAGTGAGTAAAAGGATTGGTCTTAGAGGCTGACAGTGACCTTGCAGATGACACTCTGTTTAAAGGTCCATCAGTTTATCCAATCTAAAATCAGTTTAGGTATTCTTAAGGAAATTTGTAAATGCTCGCAAGGGAATATTGTGATGTTAATCACTGAAAATATGTTCATGGGGCTTTTTGGGTTTATTTCCAAGCCTTGCCTTTTCTGCTAATGTAATCTCTCTTTTTATTTATTTATTTTTTTTTCCTTGGATGGTAGGGAGTATTTATAATCTGATTTCACTTGATAATCTAACACTGTTGGAAGATATGTGAGAAGAAAGCAAACAACATAGTTGAAAAATGGTAACCCAGTAGTCTAGTCAAGATTTATTAGATGAGATGGATCTGGCAAGAGTAATGCACAGGAAATTACTCCTGTCTCGCTCCTGGAGAATATATGACTAGGCTAAAGAGGTAGTCTAAAGCAAAGCTTACTGAATAAGCTCAAAACTTCTGATGCTCTTGTTGAGTTTCACTTCTCTTCCCTCCTTAATAAGTTGTTCTACCCAGTTATGTAGAATACAGTGTTGTGCTGAGTGACTGTGGTGTCTTTTACACAGAAGAGAAACATAACTGCTCACTGGGGTATAGATAGATAAAATTGTCTTCACTTTGCATCTTAAAATTGAATTATTCTGCCCTTTACATTTTCATGGACATCTCAGGCTTTAAACTAAGGAAACGACGCATCACCAATGAGCCTACAGGAGGAACGGGAAACTGCCCTCACCTACTGGAAGCCATCCCATGTGAAGAGCCTTCCTGCTATGACTGGAGGATCATGGGGCTGGAGGACTGCATTCCTGACAATGAGAAGCCATGTGGCCCTGGTACACAGGTTCCCGTTGTCGTCTGCATCAACAGTGATGGTAAGATGCCTTTTTTCCCCACAGTGAACACTGACTAGAGTGAAGATGCTATAGTCCAAAAGGGTAGCAAGTGGGTTTTTGTTCTCAGCATTCTCACTCCTTAAGACCAAGCTGTCAGAAATAGAAATGTCCTTTGGTGTTGGTTAGGAAAGATAGGTGCTGTAGTTGCTCTAGGATCAAGCTCCTTCACCTACACGCCTCAGGTATGTAAATGTTCCCAAAACTTTGAGAAAAGTAAATACAAAACAGCTATTGCTTTTCAGTAGGTCAGACTCATGCCTGCAATGACTTGACTGAATTCCCTGATGTAATCCCACTAACAAAGCTGATCCTCTGGGTCCAGAACCAAATAAAATGTGATTAAAGCAAGACACATTGCAGTAAGTATAGCTGGAAGAAAAATAATAATGTGTTTATTGAAAAGTATGGTTTGATGTGTGTTATGGAGTTGGTTTGACAGTCTGGGTGGTCTTGCTTCTTTAAAAGGTCAAAAAAACCCCAAAACAAAACAACCATTATTCAATTATTCTCTGTGAGAGAAAACAGATTTTGCGTGACATAGTCATAAAAGCCAATTCTGAAAGCTGCTTACAAACCACTTTAATCTACAGAAGATTCATGAATTGCTATTGCAGGAATATTCCTTATTCATTAGTAATATTATAGGCTAGAGCAGCATATAAATGAAAATAATTGTACTGACTACAGTGTAGTTATTGTAAGAGGCTTCTAACTCCCTAGAGAGGATTAAATAAGAGGACACCTCTGATGAGTGTTTAACAGCCAAACAAAATATTTTGTAATTATATTAATCAGAAGTAACTGATTATAGAGAGATTTAAATCATGAGCTTTCTCTCAAGAATTTGGGTCATAATTGAGTTTTGGGGCTTAAACTGAAAACCTTAGAGTGTAAGCTTTTAGTTTTCTGCATACACCTAAGAGAACTGATAACTGGTTTTACAGCTCAGGAAAAGATTAGCCTAGAATTACCATACTGAACACACTACATTTTGTGTTCCTATCTCAAAAAATTTCCCTTCACAGTGTAATAATTTTTTTGCAACAATACTGAAACTATTTTAACTTTAGTTTGAACTTTAGTTTGTATACATTTTCAGTTGAAAAATGGCCTTTTCCTTATGAGGGAAGGTGTTTCCTAAATGATTCTGATTTTTTTTCTCCTTTTTATTTTTTTCAATAACAAAACAATAATCTGTAAAACAAAAAGAAAGTGTATTTTGCTTTACTTCACTAGATTTTCCCTACCCTTGGTTTTGAGAAGTGGTATTTGCTCACATGTATAACTTACGATTGGCCTAATTTCTTACTAAATTGTAATATAGACATTTATATTAACTGTAATTTATGTAACCATAATGCATTCAGACCATGTGGGTGAGTTACTGAGATCTGAGATATCTTTTATGTATATGGAATTTTTTGTTGTTCTGTTTCAAACTCATATGATTTACTGTCCACACTACATGGGCTTTGGGTTTGGCCAAATATGACTTGGAAGACTTGTGATTAACTTTCTTACTCCCATGATTTCTCTCCCTGAATTATATGGTGCTGTATATTGCTGTGTTTATATGGCATTATATGTTGCCTATATCAGCAATTTGTCCCAGAATGAGTGAGAACTTGGGCATTGGCCACATGCCTGTCAGTCTTTAAGATTGAAATGTTGTGGGCAGAGCTTCAAGTAAAATAGAAATTACAATTAATTTTTTTTTTCAAAGATCAAATCACCCACAAAAATACATATCGAATATCTTTTGACAAGTGCAAAAGCAACAGAGAGTAATGTAGTGGATTGTCTCAGCTCTTCCTTGAAATCCCCTCCTGCTATTAGTAAATGATCTTCTATGATCTTCGCCATTAATACCAAGTGGCTTTTGCTTAGATCTCTCCTGAAAAAGATTAGCATGATACGATAGAAATAAACAAAGTATGAAGTAAGGAACCACCAGCCTCAGTAGTGTCTTCCTTGAAGCTAACTCTGCTCAAGCATCTCCTTACTTTGCTTCCCACAGCACTAACCCTCTGAAAATCTTTTAGGCAAGTCTTAAACGCTCCTTTAAATGCACACAGCCACCTTTTCCCAAGTAGCTCCCATCTAGTACTCTGGCCTCCTACCCTGGCACAGGATACCCCTTGTATCCTTATTCACTAAGCACTTGTGGTGGGCGCCCAGATTCTGCTCTTCAAAATCTAGAAGAGCAGCACCTTGTAATCTGACAGGTTTTGCATCAAACATCTGCAAGGTAGTTTGCAGTAAAATGAAGTTTGGAGAATGTTACTCTTTTACAGTCTAAACATCATAGTTTAAATTCATCATCATATAAAATTTGTGGTATACAATGTTCGTTGAGCACTTCTTGGAGAAGACTACACTGACTGTTAGTTAAAGACAGTGGTTCAATTGGGAGGATATATAATTTGTATAATTATCATGTGCTGCTGTAATTTTGATCTAAATGACACAGAATTTTGTTCAGTTTTACAGGTAAAAATGACAGTGAAGGGAAACCACGTGGAAAGCATTAATTAACACTGAAGTTTGCTATGTTTCTTAAACTGAACTAATCTTTGATTAACAGTATGCTTTTCCATCTCTTCAAGAGCTTTTTATTTATTTATTTTATTAATATGAACTAATTCGCCAATCTTGAATCAATGCCTGGATAGGAGACGTTGGATCAGAGGGCCTTAAGTATGTTAAAAAAAAAAAAGTACTTTTTCCCCTTGGCTTTTGCTTTACATAATGAAAAAGGCTTTCTGTGAACTGTTGCATCATTCTATGTGTTTGAAGCATAATTAGTTGGGATAACACATCTTGACCTGTGTCTTCTACTTTACAATCAGAATCAAGTAGCAATATTTGTGAGATAGTTTTATATGATTGGAATGAGCTTCTCTCTTCAATCTGGTTAAAGTTAAGTCATTACAGCCTTTGAGACAATAGCAAACAGTAGATTATCCTTCCATATTGTTGCTGGAGGCTGATGATTGTCATTCTATTTCCACAGTGGATTGTAGTAATCAGAATTTTCATTCGGGCTGAAAAAATGTGACAGTACCCATGTTGTCATTGTAAAGACTATAATGAATTTTGAAGGATTTTATTATATAAATTGAATTTCAACTTTCTACTGTGGAAAGAACTTTTTCAGAATAAATATTCTTAGTCAGTATTCCGTAAAATTTTTCAAAGGAACTTCTTTAGGTCAAAAAGGCTCCTTTCACTTGGAAACTTCACAGTGGAAACTTCAAGGCTGGCCCAAGGCTGATCAGGATTCCTCCATCATATACATCATTTTAATAGAGAGCTGTGACTAATGTTCCATGCTGTATATTAACTTTTGCTAATGATAGAATGACTAATTTTTAAAAATAAACTGTAATTTATTTATTTTTATATATATGTAATATATAAAAGACATGCTTGCATCCATGTACACACACAGGTATGAACATATTCTCTATTATTAAGTTCTTCAATGCGGTTCAGAATCGTGATGTTTAGAACAGTTGAATTTGCTCTATTACTCTGTACCTATAGCAATCTATGAAGAATACTGTTTCAAAACTATTTATGTATTATTTAAAGACTCAGTCTATAGTAGAAAAAGTGGCTACTTCACCACTTGGTGACAGATACATCAGTGCTACTCAAATGTAAACAGGGCAAAATAATGTCTGACCAAAAAAAAAAAAAAAAAAAAAAAATTAATTGCTGCTGAAAATTTCTACAAAATTTTAGTTCATTCATTATGAGTCTTTAGGTTTTTTATCTTTGTGCTGATCTCTCTAGCACCAGTACTAACAGTGGCTCTGGTGTCAGTAGTGTGCTTCTGATCCTCAGACAGTAGGCTGAAATTACTTGCTCATTTTGCAGAAATGTGTAAATAATAAATTGGTTTGTAGCCTTTATAATATATTTGGCTTTGTACCACTGCATGTGTTACTCTGGATTAAATGGATTTCACTTTTAAAGGGCAAATTTCTTCCGGACCTTGTTCAAGCTCACTAATTGTTGGGTTACAGTTAGCTCCACAGGGGAAAGGAGTGGACTTACTGCCATCTCCTGCCTCACAGCTCTGAGAGATGACAGACAGGCCTTAGAAGAGGGAGCCATGGCAACAGCAAGGCTCTTTGTGTGTATGCAAATTCCTGCAACTCTTTGAAGTAGCAAAATTGTTCCTGAAGTTGTCTAGGCAGAGATGTGTGCTTATGTAGCTGAGTGCCATGAGTTGTTTTCTGGCATCTGGACGTACACAGGTGACACAGGTCTTGTCTTCCTGAGACTGGAGTACAAGGTCAAACCACCAGTGAAATCAGTATATCCTGATGTAAACAGGTGGTCTGTACCCTTTTTGCAATACTGGGGGGAGAAACAATGGTGTTGGTAGTTAATTAAAAGATAGCAAGGGCAAACTAGTCTATTTTAAGACACTTAGATTTAAACACTTAAAACCCATTAGTTTATCTACTTTGTATGGGGTGGCTCAAACACAGTACTGTCCAAAATGGACCAATGCACCTTTCCTTTATCTGTGTTTATTCTCAGCTAATGTGAGTGATGGAAGACACCATACTTCAGTTACATGACAGTCCTATAGGATTTAATTGCTCTTTTTTTTTTTTTTTTTTTTTTTTTTTTTTGTAACTTAGAAATATTTATCTCTGAAATATTTCTTGTATTCATTTTACTGATTCTTACTTTGCAGAAAAGCTTATAAAATGTCTCCATGTTGTTTACATTTTCTTCTGTAGTTTCCTGATCAACACTTGTATTTTCTTCCTTAGTTTTTAGCTTGTGGCTTTATATCTTCTTACAATAGGCTTCAAATTAAATATATTTTAATATATTTCAGAAAAACTGAAGATAGGCTGATGCAACTATTTTCACTTAAAATATTTTGTCCAGTTTAAAATTGGCTCTTTCTGTTTATTTATGATTTGAATCAAATATATGCTGAGTAGCTACTGATCTTCATTAGTTTCAATAATGGGAAACAATAAGAGAATCAATGGAAGCTTTATAGGTGTGCCCAGGTATAAAGAGTCTACTTCTTCTACACTTTCTATTAAGAGTCTATATGCATTGAATGAGTAAACCATCAGATTTGTTGTAGTTTTTATTGTCTATTTAGAAAGAAAATGCCTACTTTGTGTCACTTTATGACTCAGCTCTTTAAAAACGAAGGGCCAGATTTGAATTCGAATTATATTGAATTATTGAGTTAATCCTGTAAGAGAACCCAGATCAGAATCTGGCCAATGCTCAACAGTCAATTAGTAAAAAAAAAAAAACCAACCAGTTTCTTTCACTGCATCCTGCCTTATGCTTGCAGGAACTTGGTTATACAGGCATTAGTCATTTCCCAATATTAATTTCCTAGCTAATGTCATTACAGAATTGATTTGAACTGTTCTTTCTGCCTGACAGCTTTTTGGCTGACCGTCTGGAGCATTTAAATCAAATGTAAAATGCATCCTTTGTTGCTCACTGTAAACACATAGGATATGAAATTTATAACATGGTCCTTTCTTTCCTTTAATTTGTTCTGATCACATAAAAATTAGTTAATATGTTTTTGAGGTATTTCTTATATTTAACAATTTGTTACTTAGAGTAAAATACAGTCAGTTTAAAGGACCTTAATATTGATACTCTCAGGCCATTATGTTTCAAAGCATTGCATTTTTAAGGCATTTCTTTTTAACAAGATTTGCTTTGTTTAGTATAAAGGAATAAAAGGGGAAAAAAAATGTGCACACTACTGCTTAAACTATTTCATTTGAGTTCTCAGGTAGTTTGATAATTAACAATTCATCTGGAAATAAAGGGTCACATTCAATGTGTCATACCAGTTTCTTTTTGTCTCTCATCTTAACATCAGGAAAGTGGGCATATCCCTGTTAAGTTCCTTATAAGAATGGATGTTTTTAGCAGTTGTATAACAGGAAGTGATTTCATTATGTGGGATGACGTAAATACATCACTTGCTTTTTCATTGTCTTTAATAGTTGGCCTGGAATGTGATGTGATGATTTCAATTTCAAGTATAAACCAGTTTCATCTGCATAGTGCAATAAACAATTTTCACTTAGGACACTGCAATAGACCCTTGTTTCCAATTTATCATAAATTTTTGAAGATGGAGTTGCACTTGGTGTGGACAATGCCTACAGAGACATTAATGTTCATAAAAAATGTAATTAAGTTAAAAATAGATGTGCCAACTTACTTACCAAAAACATTTTCTTGTGTCATAGAGCAAAATTTGACTCCCTAGTCAGATTAGTTTGCTAGGGTTTAGCACATTTTCTTCTAGACTGTACCTAAAACATCTTTGCCGAGAAGCTCTACTAGTGTACTTAAAATTCATTGGACGTCTATGAGTAGAATTTGCCAGAGTACGAAGCACAGATATTTTGAAAATATACCACAGACAGTGCAATTGTGTGTTTCATATGATGCGTGCTTTTTGTAACCTGCTTTTGTTTTTGGTGGCACAACCAGATGGAAAAGTAGGATATTGTAAGAACTGCTTGTAAAAGCGGTGGATAATTTGGAGGGGGGGTGGAATTTGATGCATAAATTTTTATTTTCACAGCAGCCTCCAAAGCAGGAACCCAATCCTGATTAGAATCCAAGCTTCATCATAGTAAGAATACAGAAAGGGATAATTGTAGATAGATACATTTCAAAACAATTAGTATTTTAGGAAGATCAGTTTAATGCTTTACAGTCTTTCCATTTGTTACTTCAAATTATGCTGTTACAAAATAATAAAAAAAAAAAAGGGGGGGGGGTGGTTTATGGACCTACTGATGTATTTTAAAACTGGATTTATAGACCCTGTATTGACCTTCTTTGGTTTGGGATTTTTGTGTCATGTGTTAACTTCCTAGCCTGAGAAAATAAATATTTTTACAAAACGTACTCAGAAGAGAGAATGTTACATATAATATCATATATAATAATAGTGTTGCATAGTTATAAATTACATACCACTTTTTTGAAAGATTATATTACACAATGCCAATCATTAATCTTTATGATAAAATGTTCTAAGATAGTATTTTCTCATTAAGACTTGATGGGAGTCAGTTTTCCATGTGAGAAAAAAATGTTGCCCAGGCTTATTTGTGTTTTCTGACAACCTGGTGTACTGATGGTAAATTATCTTAATAAATGTTATCCAAACAAATTGCTGAGAAACTAGTGTGTTGATAAATGGTAAAGATTAAAACATCTTCATTAGCCAGTCACTTTGCACCAGAATAAATAGGAATTTTATTTTCAGTACTTCCAGCAGCTCATTGTCTGACCTTTCTTGCAGGTCATAATTTGTGTTGAGTACTGTTTAATGTAAAACCACTCTTACCTGCCAAGAAATATTTGATTTCATGAGATAACGGTTCCAGTGGCAGCTTAAAGAGCCTTGTAACAATCTGTGTCATTTTGCAATTCTTGTAACAGCTTGTGCACTGCACAAGCACTATCTCTGATGAATACTTAAGAAACTTCAAACTAAGAGGAAAACATACTCATCCACAATTACTCCAAGTTGGTGAACAACTGAGGATCTCACTCTCTCCAGTGTTCACAGTGATCTGTTCCAGATTTTGGGGTGCAGGTAGCTTTTGACAGACTTTCAGTTACATAAAGTCCATTGCAGAGGGAAAGGAATAGATTATACCCAAGATTTGGTGAAAAAGGGGATGGAAGACGAGAGGGAGAAACTGGTACTGATTAAGCAATGAAGTTAAAGAGTTGGGGAAAGGCAGGATTTCACCCTAGTTTCCTCCAGGACAGTTTACTGAGAGCAAGCAAGGAACTCAAAAGAAGTTATAAAACATGTCTACATGGCAGGGATTAGGACTGAATCTGGGGAAGGATTCAGTCTGGTGACAGTCAGCTCAAGGGAGGATTTGACAAGCCGCTGGAGAAAATTTAGGAGGGCCAGGTGAAAGGGACAGCAAGGTAACAGACTGGGATTAGTATCTGGACAAAATAAGGCTGGATAAGAAACAGAAGGGGAAGAGAGAAGGAATCTTGTCAGTTCTAGAGCTGGAGTGCAGCATATTATAGCTTGCTCCTGCTATTGTCCTGTGAAATCGCCTGTTATAAACTAGAAAATTGTAAAGAAATAATATGTCAAAATTAAATATTTTACGTTGCAAAGCAGACCCCTTGAACATGGGGAAATTAAGGTTATTTTTGTGGTCCTTATGTGAATGTATCGGATAGAAGCCTTTAATTGTGCCTGCATGACATTTTCCCTACAGAACCTGCTACTTATTTGTGAAATGGATATGTCTCCTTTGGGGATTAAGTGGGCATTTTGTAGTAATGAAAGCTTTGTCTTTGAAACAACTAGCCTTAGTTATCTCATTCTACAGGGTTTAATTTCGCTCCACTTTTGTTCAGAGCCAGAAAAAGATAAATAATACTGACCTGTCACATCTTGAGTGTTCTGAAAATAAATGTATAAGTGGGTGTCTGATAGCCATGACAGAAAGATCTTAGAAAAATTACCAATTCTGTTTTAATAACATTTTTAATTAGTATGTGGTAAATAAAACATAGGCTCATGCCTTGAACAAAGAGAATAAAACTAAAGATACCAAATAGCTGCTCATTAAGGAGTTTTCAGTCTGTGAACTGAAGGAGGAAGGGACCCAGTGTAAAAATAATAAGCATATGATTATGCAATTAAAAAAGCTGCATTATACAAAGACAACTTTAATTCTGGAATTTACTGTTGTTTAGTTTCTTGAAATAATTTTTGGGGTTAATTTATTATTAAATATGTAATTCTTGCCCTAGGAATTACCAGATGTTTGATTTTAATTTTACTGATTTGAGACATTCTTTATTGGTACTGATAATATTTCATAAATAGCAAATTGCTGAATTAATGTTTTCCAGAGAAAACATATGAAGTAGAAACTACATCAAACTCTTGTTCCGAATGTCTCAGAATCACTTTTACCTTTATTTACTCATTTATTTACTTATTTTTTAGAGGGGAAGAAGAATAACAATGTTATCTAGAAGCATCTTAAATCTTGTGGGAGGCTTCTAGAAAACCAGTGATGTCCTTCTAGTATGGGTAAGGGAGCCTTATTGCCAGGGTATAGCTGATTTCTCTAACTAGGTGCAAATCTGCAGTGAAATCTGCCATATTTCTGTGACTTTAGGATGTTAGCTTGTACAGCTTACTAATTAATTTGAAAAGTTATGGTGTCCTTATACTAACAGATATGTTCCTGATACTTTTCGTTTTGTTGTGTGACAATGTCTTGCCTCAATTTAGCATAGCTTTATAAGATGTAGTAGTATTTAGCTCTGGTTGCTTTCCTGAGAGCTCTTTCTCTGAATCCATATACCAAAGCTCCAGAAAGGAAAAGTCAAAAGGATGGGTTAGTTTTAGTCTTCTAGAAAGGAAGTAGTTACAAAAATGTTTCCAAAAGACAAGATTAATTCACAGACAGCTCCCTAAAGGCATGCTGTGCCTTCCACTTGTAATGGTGAGAAGATAGTCACTGCAAGATGGATAAAAGTGTGTTCTCCAAAGACTGCATTTTTTCTACTAGTAGTAGAACATGGACAGAAGTATCCATGAAATTAATTAAAAACCCCCTGTTTCTCAGGAATGTGTAAACATGATAGTGGCAGTGATCTCTTTTACACCTCTTGGGTCCTGTGTTTTAACTGTGATTGAATTGAGCTGTCAGATTACATATAGAGTGACAACTCTTTACCAGCTGCAGCTGGATGAATAATGCAAAGAAAATGTTTGCAATCTTCTTTTACTATATAAAATAATTTTTCTTATTCTTTTAAAACCCATTTTGAATTTCAGGTATATTTGTGTGGCAAGCAGTATCACAGATATTTATGAATACATCGTTGTAAACTTGCTGCAAATTCACAGTATAGTTGTGAAATATTAGATAATTGATAATATTAAAAATTAATCTAATATTCTGTCAGCTGCATGCCATTATTCATTCTCTTCAGCTGTGGGTTATGTTCTTGCATTAGAGATAGGAATAAGATTAAAACTCTGGTGGCGAGATTCTAGGTGATGAAAATACTTGGTGATGAAACCAGTGGTGGACTATTTATGAAGCAATTTATGTTGAAACTTTGTGAACTTCTAAGCTTAAGTTTATAAAGTTATGCTCCAAAAGTCATGTTTATATAGAAAATGAGAAGCCTGAAGTTCATGAAAGTTATGGATCTGTAGTGTTTCTGGAAAACCAGGCCACATAAGGTAGCTGTTTAAAGTATGCAGATCAGTACCACAGTGTAGGAAACTGTTCAGAAGATTGACTGTTGATGTTAGTGGAGCTGTCACATTGTTTTCATGCTACTGTTTTTATAGTCTTGCCTATTATTTCCTTTTTATGCTTCTATTCCTAAATGAAATCCTTGAGTGTTCATCTAGTTCAGATCAGCACATCAGAATTATCATTTCTAACCAAACTAGTTTGAAATTATTGACATTCCATTGCCCTTCCCAGACTTGTTCCCCAATTAATTACAAGTTTGTTGGAGGGGAGGGGGGAATGCCTAAAGTGGTAGATACAATAAAATGCTTGTGAAACTTTTTTAACGGCCACGACACTCTCCTTGTCTGTACCTGTTGAATTTTGAAAATTGATGACAATACTCAGTAGTAAAAAAAAGTAATATAATTACTAGTGATTAATAAAATGTCTTGTTTATATAAAGACATTGCAGTGCTAAAATAGATACATGCAATATTTTCAAACCTATGTATTTTAAATCCTACTATTAACGATGCTCAAAATAACATTACTAATATTTCCAAAGTCTAACAAAGAATTTATTTTTACTGTTAAACAAAACAGAGTTTCTGCAATGATGTACAAACAGAGAAAATATTTTTATTTCTTTTTGTCAGTATATTAATTGTGGCTTTATTGGAAAAAGTTTATGAGAATATTTTGTTGATCTTGGGATCATCTATATCTTTTTAAGGTTAGTTGGTGCTTTTGCCAAGTGTTCTTAGAAATACACTGTGATTTTTTAAGTGATCTCATCCTCCAGATTCACACAGTGTCATCTTGTTTCCCTGTAGCTCTGTCAGCACTTTTCCCCTCCTTTCCCCATTTTGCTTAAAATGGCTTATCGGTCTGACATATTGATCCCACTCGGTCCTGTGATAATAATTGATTTTATTCTCAATGGAACCATAGCCTGTCATCAAACTTACTTTTTCTTTCATATCAAGATGATGTTTGATTGGCTTATTTGACATTAGAAAGCAACTGCGCTTGGTTATGATCAATACACTTGTATTCTCTGTTCTTTATTGTTCTCAGTAAGACTACATTAGCAAATGAACTGTAAAAATGCTTCAAATACCTGTGAAATAGTAGTAAAATCTTACTTCTGTTGTTAGGTGATGTGTAGATTATTAGAAATATTATTAGAAATATTGGACTACTATTCCTGTGGTACAAGTCTGCTATGGCATAAAGTTAAAGAATGGTAGCTTTTCAGCTAAAGGCATAGCATGTTTACTTTGTCTTGTCTGTATGGAGACACTAAGGAAAGTTGATCCAAATTAACTGCAAAAATATTATTAGTTAAACTATATTAAACATGCATGTGAATCCTCTTATTCAGAATTAAGGTGGCCTTAATTGTATTTGTTAAGAATTTTCTCTTTCATTCTCAATAACGATAGCCATACAAAATGTTAATACAGTTTAACTAATCTTCTTCAAAGTCCCATTTTAATTAATTTGGATTAATTCTTTAGTATTCCTATTTAGATCAGCCTTTTTTCAGTGTTACTCTATCACTAATAGTTCAGATACAGGCTCTTTTATACCGGTGGATATTCAGTGGTATCAGGATATAAATATTCAAAGGAGGTATCATCTGCATGAAGAGTTTTCCAGTAGTCTTTGATGCATAATACAAAATATATACTCAGTAGCTTAGAGTGTTGCGTCAGAGATAAAAAGGCTGTGTTACTTTTAAAGCCACAGAAAGTGCTGTAAGACCCCCTCAGTGTTCCTTTGTGTGTATAGTGAAGGAACTGACCTTATGTGTGTGTGGGGGGTGTATATATATATTTATTTATTTTTTTAAATTGGGAGATTTACAGGTAGCCAAATGATTGCTGTCTCCTTGACGGAAATGATGCTGTGGCTGCCATCACCACTACAACTTATAAAATTATGTAAATAAATACAGGGAGAATGAGAAAACCTTGTTCCATATCTTCTGAGTGAAATATATGTAATTTAGTTTTTCAACCTGAGTAAATCTAGTAAATAATAGTGAAAAATAAGAGAGAAGATAAAGGAATAAAATGTAGTTTGAAAGTGAGATACCTGAAAACGTTTATGTTAAGGTGACAGAGAGCAGAACAGTTTCTTACACTTTCTCATTTCTATCAAGTAAAGAAGTCAAGCATAAATAAGAAGTTTGCATTTTAGTGGGGGAAAAAAAAAAGTTTTGGGTTTTTTTGTTTGTTTCCCAGCCAAATAACTCAGGTTACTGTAAATTTCTGAGTTAGCATAGTTATGGGATTTTTTTTTTTTTAATCTGGCTTTCCTACCTATGACAGAAAACACTGCATTTTACATTGAAAAAGATGTTATCTGGATAAAAAAAAAATACTATTTTTTTCCCCTGTTTTTATTTCCCTCTGTCAAATTTAGACTGTATCTATAGATGACTCTAATATAAGTGGAGGCATGTTCTATACCAGACATGAACATGCGATTACTGGAAGCATTAGTATCGTATCTGAAGGTGTAACTTGATTATTCTTAACCAGCTGCATCCAAAGTACATCCAAAGATGTTTCTCAACTGAAGCAATCTTAAAAGGAAATATAAGTCTTTCAAATATTTTCTTCATTTTTGTTTCAGAGCTGTCCCTTTATTGCTGTCATTATTTCAAAGGATTTGGGGTTCAATAACTGTTTTTTATATGATGCAGAGTATTACCTTTAGCTGATGCATTAAGGAATATCAAACTGAATTTCTTAGCAGTGACTCACTTTTCTTGAAATTTCTGCAGTTAAAACTTTGAGTGTGCTTAAGGACCGGGAAGAAGTTTTGTAACCAGAACCGTCTTACCTCTGTAGCAGAATGCCTTTCACATCTTTTAGCTTTCCTGTAAAACACACAGAGGTTTACCTGCTTCTGCATTGCTGCATATCAGCTAATACACATGTTGTGGGGAAGGTTATCAAACATGTGCTACTCTTTAAGCTGTAGCTGAGGTGTAGTACTGGAATTTACTGGTTTGGTTATAGAGAAAGAGCAGAAGAAATCAGATTTCTGCATGAATGTGGGAGTTCTTGAAGCCACTGTCTTCACACTCATCCAGATTTCTTTTCCCATAAGGTTTCTTTTCCCATAAGGTTTCTTTTCCCATAAGGTTTCTTTTCCCATAAGGTTTCTTTTCCCATGAAGAAAAATTGCACATAGTAATCAACAAGAGGTTATTGCTTGTAAAATGTGATGTTTCATCCTGTTAAGGAACAGAAACACTTAAAAAGATCATGATTTTTACTCGTGTTGACATGCTATTATCTTTGATTTGAAATACACTGTATATGGTGGATTTCTAAGCTCCAACTACTTTCCTTTTCTATAGTATTAGTTCCTGCCATTATCAGTCATTCTTCATTGCAAATGATTGCTTAAAAAAAAAGAAAAGAAAAGAAAAAAGAAAAAAAATTAATTTTAGGTTTATATTTTAAAACACATTTGTATCTTCCAGCATTTGAATAATGGCAGGGGAATAGTCAGTGGCCTTTTCTATACATCACTGGTTTGTGCCTGCAGTCATGGTAAATGCGTAAATAAGATGAAGGTGTATGTGTTTGTGCTAACACATTTCTTGTTTTAAAAAAATCCATCCATATTTATGAGATTGATGATGTTTTTTTGAATAAATGGGCAAAGTATCCTGTTTGTCATTTTTATTTTAGTAATGAATAACCTGTAGGATACTACTTAGAATACTACTTGAAACTAAAATCACAGTAAATTTTCACACAGAAATCACCAAATCAAACAGCTTACAATTCTACGATGTTTTCATATCATTAAACTATTAGACCAACTTCCTTTCATTTTTGCATAATGAACAGATGTGAGAAACTAGTGTATTTGTCTTCATTGAAGTCAGTGCCATTTCTACTTAGGCTTCTTAGAAGAAAATTACTTCACGAATATTAACATTCAACTAATTAAGATGTACTTAATTAAATGCAAATGCTACTTAGCAAAAGCAATTGAGAGAAAGGCATGTGATTAGGGAATTAGCAACTGATTTAACACTTGGAACTACCAGCTAGGCACCCAAGCAATAGAAATGTATGCAGAAACTTGATAAGAATAATACTGGGGAAAAATACACTCTCTTCACATTGTGTTTGCTGAAAAACTTCAGAGCCAATGAAGCAGAATATATTGGCAATATAAATTGTAGGTTAATGTTGCTTTATGTTCACTAATTAGAGAGGTTAAAAATTATTGAAAATGTTGAAAATTTATCAACCTACCTCATGCAGAAATATTTTTTGACAGCTGGTCATTCAGGAACTGGAAGAGAAAATAATTACATACAAGGTAACATAGTGTCACTACTGTTTCAAAGGACACTGCCATTTTATTAAAATGAAAGCTTATCTTGATAGTCTTTGTCTTTGGAGTAGATATGACTAAACACCATCAAGATGTTATGAAAGCTGCTGGAATTAATAAAACATTCAAAGTTTCCTAATGTCTATCAAAGTATGTGTTATATACAAGTATTGAACTGCTGCATGAGCAAAAATTGGTCTGTCAGATACTGTTACATATGCTGCTTTTTTGTTTTTTCCCCTCCAAATACTCTTAAGATTGTTGGGCTAAAGAAGATGGTAAATGATGAATTTGATGAATTGCTTGTAAATATTATCGTTTGCTCTTTGTGTGGCTTATTTGATTAGGTTTTCAGAGATTAACTTTTAAATTCTCCTTACTGAAAAAATCTGGGTCAGCCTTTTGCAGTTGTGTATGCATTTTAATTAGAGACGTGTGCTATGAGAAATTCAGCTTTCCTCAGTGAGTTCTTGAATAAAAAAATTAACCAACCACAACCAAGCAACAAAACAAAGAGAATGACCAAAAAATATTTAGTCATGGTATGAGACTGAATTTCCAATCATCAGTTCTGATAAATTTGAAGTAAAATAAGGAGCTTTGAGGAAGACAGATCTCAAGTGCCTGATTATGCAAAAGGGCAGAAGATGAATGAAAGCACTATGGGCCCCCACTTTTTCCTATGTATAGTTCACAACGTATTTCTCTACCACTTCTGATGATTGAAAAAAGGGAAAATCCACACTACCACTGCAGCACTGTTGTTTGGAAGGAAATGTTAATGTAGGGTGACAGTTCAAGCTAAGCAGGCAGAATTTTTTTCTTTTCTGATGAATTTTCTGGACTGCTAATTCCTTAGTGATTTGAAAGAAATTAAATAGTATTAGAAATGAAAAATATAAAGTTAGTTTATCCTGGTGATTGATTACTATGTACTTATTAGCAGATATAAGATGTCCTAGCATCTGAAAAATGCATGGGTTTTGATAAATCTTCTGTAATGTGATGTATTTCCAGTTTCGCATTAGACTATTCAGCCAAAGTATAGACAAGACTATTAGTAATGAAGGTCTATTATAGAGCTTCAAATTTTGATAAGTTTGTAAATTTTTTCTTTCTTCAGTAGTTTTCTTGAAGTTGTTTTTCTTTTGTACTTTCTATAATAATGACAGTTAAACTTATTAATGCTTTTTTCTGTACTATCACAGTCTCATCATTATGTAACTTGGAGGCAAGTAGATTTTAGACTGAATGCCCTTGATTATTTTCTGCCCTGAGTTTTAATTAAAACAGACATTTAGGCACTTCAGAATTCCAAGATTTACTTTTTTAGAAAAATCATTCTCCCCTCTTATAGCCAAACTGTCTTAATATACCTAAAGGAATAATGCAAAAATTGTAAAACTGTATCATATAGAAACTTTTTAGTGGAGAAGCACATGTTTTACTGACTTTGAATATGGAGAGTGGTTAAAGTTATTTCTATATGAAAAGCACTCCTGGGCACATATGACAGATATGGGTTTACTAAGTTTTGAATATAGATAAGCATATTTTGTTCTTGATGGGCAGAGTCCACACAGCAGGTTTGTCTCCTCGTCCAGTCGGAGGAGATTATTCAACATGTTTGAAGACTGATGAGGGAGTCAACATGAGGACACATATTAGGTCCTCATGTGGGAGGAATGCATATGGGAAACTGCATGCAAATTCAAGATAAAGAACAGTGCTGTTGGCTGTTTTAGCCTTTACAACCCATTCAGGAGGCAGTGCAACACTTTCCTGTAGATTATTTTTCTACACAAGGAAGGAAGGAAGGATACAGTAAATGGCAACTAGCACAGCTCACAGATTTTAACATCTTGTGAACTAACTGTATTTTTTTTCCTGCAGCCTCCACACTTAGAGGCATTACTGAACACTACTGAGTAGTAACAAGGCCATCTTCATCGACATACACTGAGCACTTTAAAAATTGAACCCTGGGGTGCCTTACCGAGTATTTCAGGTGCCCAGCAGTTTTCCAGTGGATAACACATTGTGTGCCTCTGTTTCAGCTTCATGGGCAAGGCAAGAAAACTGGTAAGAGAGAGGCATCAGCTGAGAAAGTGATGCCTATAACTGATGTAGTCACATACATGCAACTAGTGTATATAACCAGTACATCCAGATCATGCAGTGCTTTGAACTGTTAACCTTTTGTATTTTTGTATCTTAACGTGTAGGTTTAAAACACTCGAATGACACACTGTAGTTTCTTGTGGTGTGTTGTACTTAAAACTATCATATGTAGCTACTAGGAGACACAAAAATAAGATATTAGCATAACTGCCTTTTTTTTTCTTAGAGTTGCAGATATACTAGTAAATCAGAACATGTTTGACTAAGCAGTATAGAGTCTGAAGTCTGCAGTTTTAGCATTTAGACTATGTTGCTAATCAGTCATTAATTTGTTTATGAACATTAATATAACTGGTTTGGGGTTTTTTTGTTTGTTTTGTTTTGGGGTTTTTTTGTGTGTGGGTTTTTTTTTTTTTTTTTTTTGTTTGGTTTTTTACCACTGTGTGATATTCCTGTCCCTTCCTGGTTACACAGGAATTTTTTTAAAAAAATTCAATATTAATGATTAAGCTATTTTCTTGATTATTTGTTGTGAGTTTATTGCCAGGTTTTGGCTTAGCTTATATCAGGCTATAGTTCAGCCTTTCAGAGACTACAGCTGGTTCCCAGGTACAGTACTGAGACCAAGTTCATTACCTTCTCACATAGGACCCCAGCAGCATTTCTATTTTACGTTGATTTTTTCCCCCCTGCAGTTGTTCTCCATGCTTCATTGAATCTTGCAGTGATTTTACTGTTCATTTTTAAAGCTTTAAATAAAAAAAAAAAATTTGTCCTCTGTTAAGCACTTGTCTTTCCATTTACTAAAGGTCAGAATTTGACAGCAATTTTTTACAGTGCACTGAAGCATGCATCATATTAAAAGACAAAGAATAAGAAAAAGGCTTTCCTTGCCATGTCTCTCTAGTGATACCAGCTCCCATTGGAAACATCTTAAAGCATTTTACAAGAAACTTAAATACCTGACACATTTTACAGTTGAGTGAGCAAAAACACAGAGGAGTGACAGGTTTCAACTACATTAAATACATGACATAGGTCTTCCGCCATATAGCCCAATGTTTACCATCTGGACCAAATTTTCACAAATACCATGTCTGCTTTGTGACTGTAATAAAACAGGATTGGTAATATGGATACAGCCAGATACTTATGAATAATTAGTCAGTTCCTTCTGCTTGATATTCACAAGCTACCTCTCTAATCTGTGAAAATTTGCCTATTCCTACTGCATGGGGTTTGGCTAGTTGGGTTCTTTGTTGTTTATTGTAAAGCGGTTAAATAGTTCAGCAGTTCACTGGTGTCTCTCATGTGTGCAAAGATACTGGAAGGTCTTCACACCAAGGTGGCCTGATTGATTGTCTAGCTGGATCAACCATAACAGTTCAAGGAAGAGATATGAATTTGAAAGGCTGTCTCCTCTGCACTCTTTACTGATGATACAAATCTGTGAAAAATCCCAGGAAAGGTTCAAACAGTTCTTGACATTTTAAGTCCTTGAAAAGGAGAACCTTCTTTGGCTCCTACCATTTCTACATACAGGTAATGCCTTTAGTGAAACTTGGAGAATTTAGCCCAAAATGGGCATCTGTTGAATGAAAGAAATATCATTCAGCTATACAGACACTGTTTTTGAATATGGACTATTGCAAGATCCCAGATTTTAATGAACAAATCAACTGATAAATAGTGAATAGTTTTCCTGATGGTAATGTTATATTCTCCTTTCATCTTACTGGATTTTACTTTTTGTTGTTCTGTTGCTTAGAGTATAAGTAACTCAGGGCAGAGACCTTTAAGTCAAGATTTGGAGTTCTGTCTTCAGCTCTTGTGCAACATAAATATATATCTATAAAGTTAAAATAAAATATTAGACTGTACATGACAAACTTTTCAAATGGAACTTTTTCTAAGTAGCTTTAGTCTTTACACTGGCATTATTCCCAGTTTGTGGTAGCTGACTACACTATGCACTTTAAAGAGGAAGACAACAAAGGTCAAGTTGTTCATTCATCATTAGTGAAATGTCAGAAACAACTTAGTATAAATAACATATTTTCCTGATGATAAGTACCCATTGTAAAATATTCCTTCTAACTGCACTTTTACGCTATTGTATTCATAAGATAAGAATTGGACAGTTGACAAAAACTAAATGTTAATATGGAAGATACGTGTTTCAAGAATATTTTCTCTGTAAAATCAAAGGATAAAAAAGGGCTTTGGGAGATATTGTGAGGGAATGCAGGCTTTTTTTTTTTAATATAAATTCAGATTTAAACTAATTTAGCATAATTTCACATTGTCACCCCAAATTTAGCTTGAGTTTCAAGGTTATACTGCCTTAGCAGGTAATAAATAAGCTATATATAGGATTATATGTTTACAATATAACACAATTTATTGTAATAGTATTTCTTGCAAAGTGCAGAAGTGTCCTAGCAGTTTACCTCATTGAGTCTTACCTGGTGATGGAACAATTAAAAACAAATTTTTACCCCTTTTCTAGTTTGTGTTTTTTTTTTTTTTTAATTCTTTGGAAAATAAGTTTGCAGTCTGCTTTTCTGTCTTGTCCTTCAACCCAAACCTGTGTCACTCTCATAAAGGAGGCAGGAATCCCTCTTGCATTGGTGTCAGGTGTGATGACCTGTGATACAAGAGAAGGAGCAATTGATTCAAAGATTGAGTCCAGTGAGGGAAGAAGAACTTGATGTGGGAGATCTATAAATTCTTTGGCAGGGCTCAAATTTGTGTTTTTAGTATGGGAAAATACAGCTATTGAGACTAGCTTGATCTCAAAGGTCTTTATAATTCAGATGAGTATTACTACTTTAGGCTATTTTAAAAGCATGAGCTGCAGGACTTCCCCTGGTTTGCAGATCCGAGGAAGACTAATGTTTGCAGTTCTGTTGTGCCTAAAGATTCTGTATGAATAAAATATTTGACACTGGTTAAAGGGATATAATATTGGATGGACGGTCCTCATCTTTTCCTCTTTTATAAAGAATTTGGTCATTAATAGTCCTGACATTCATGATATGTGACTAGTACTAAAGTACCTCCAATTTTCAGGAACTTGTTTTATCAGAGATTCTTATTTGAGAGGTTTTAAGACTATATAAACCTTGAATGGCAAAAATGTTTCTGTTTGGATTAGCACTTGATTCAGTTTATTATTCTATTAAGCAATTAAAGCCTATTTTGTGACTGGGATAAAGCAGGGCTTATAGGTAGATCTTTGGTGTCATTTATGGCATTCACAGTTCTCACTGAATTCGCTTTTCAGAATCCAGGTGGTAGTTATTAACACTGGCTCTATGTCTTTATCATTAAATTATAGACTATTTAATGATTATTTTTTTCTAACAAATGTTCTGTTATATCAAAGACATGTTCATTGAAAATCTTGATGAGACACAATTTTGATAAGATTAGCTATTGAAACAAAAAGTCTGATGTAATGGATTGTAGCAAGTGCAATGCTATAGTCACTCTTTTTCAGTACCTTTGAAATCCCATATGCTTCAGTATTATTTCAGGAGAGGACAGTCATAATTCAACAGACATTTTTATGCCCTAGTAGAGCAAGGATCATATAGCACAAAAGGCATTCAGATGTTTTGAAAAGTTATGCTTTTCAGAAACTTTAAAAAATAAACGTTTCATGTTCACAAATGAACTGGATTTTTCCATGTCTTGGTTGTACGTGATTAAAAGGGCCTCAGAAGACTGTTGTGCTCTTAGATGCAACTTTCTTACAGTTCCTTAGACTGGCATCACATACCAGGCTATTCCTCAGTTCCTAGTGTTTTTCATTGCAAGCACTTTCTGTAATTGTTTGTTTGTTTGTTTGTTTGTTTGTTTTGTTTGGTTTTTTTTTAATACAGTATGATAACAAGGCTATAATGCCAAATCTCTCCCTCCTTATGTTTATTTTTAACATCATCTGCTCCAAAGTGAAGATTTATGCTAAGGCTTTTGTCACTGTCAGTGAAATTTACTGACCTCAGAATATATTCATTCATTCATTATGCACGTAATGGATGGATACCAAGTGATTTGATCAGATAATCATATGCCACCTGATAAAACTAACCACTTTGTGATTAGGGTGCTGTTCAGGCAGATCTCAGACACAGGGGTCCCACAGTTTCCTTACTGAAAACAAAAGCTGCCCTGCTACTTAAACACTCACTAGTATTTCATTATTTTGCACCAGCCTGGATCTTTTTTTTATAATGAAATGTGTACACTGATGTGAAAGAATACAAACGCATAGAGCTTTTTTATACTTCCATGACACAAAGAATGATGTGTTACTGGTTCGCTAACAAATTATGATCTTTCTAACCAAACAAGGCACTCTGCAGGTCACTGCAACTCTCTTCATATTTTCATGCATACAATTAATAGTATGAATTGTGGGTTATAAAACTGGCTAAGCTGGAAGTTAGGATACTTCTTCCCTTCTGCAAACATGGATGAATTCTAGGTGTTACTGTGTATGCATTTCCATGTACACAGTTTTCTATAGCTGTATTATATACTCTGTTATTAATTTTAGGATTTTCTATGGAGTCCAAAATGTATTAACAAAGTGGAATCCTAAAGACCACCCAGGCTGGCTTTCATTTTAGCAGAATATCAAATTAAACCATGTCTAAGCGTGTTCTTCTAGAGTCAAGGCAGAAAAGACAAGTGATTTTAATAAAAAATCTATTTACCTTGTTTATATAGAAGAACAGAATCTAATTTATTTGTGTGCCCATCTGGACTTAGATTGCTCATTTTAAGTTAATTTAACAAATGATAGACTGCTACTGGCCTTTTCTTTCCCAGGAGAAGAGGTTGACAGGCAGCTGTGTAGAGATGCTATCTACCCCATCCCGGTTGCCTGCGAAGCTCCATGCCCAAAGGACTGTGTGCTCAGCATGTGGTCTGCGTGGTCCTCCTGCTCACACACCTGCTCCGGCAAAACCACAGAAGGGAAGCAGATGCGTGCCCGCTCCATTCTCGCGTATGCAGGTGAAGGTAAGGTCGCATACTCTTACAAACTCATGTTTGATTTGGAATTTTCAGCTGTCTTTGTAATGTCAAAGTAATTTCTTGACCAACAGAAAGACATTGTAAAACTACAGGTTGTAGTTTTTAAAGTATTAAATAAAAAGTATTTAAATGCTTATCTTACATTTACTTGTGGTACCTAAAGCTGTTTTAAAAGGGAGATTTTATTTTGTTTATTTCATTTAATGTTGCTATTTTTTATGATTCTGCATAACATTACCGTTTTGATTTTGAATATATGGTTTTCTCATTTTCTATTAAAACTAAATAAGACAAACAATTTATCCTCTGCAGATCTCTATGAAAGATATTTATAGAGGATTGTTAGTAACCCTAATTTAGGTCCAATTTGGAAGGATATAAGTATAAATGGTGAAAAGGTGAAAGTTTAAATGGGTTCAAATGCTAACAAATGGCTTTTGTAGCTTCTTAGCTCAAATTGGTAACTAGCGTTACCGCATGAACATTTTTATTCATAGGAAGATTTTGATTTTACCCTGCAAACCCTCACTCATGTGAATGGTTTCCTTTCACGCAAATGTTCCCCATGCAGTGTTTGCAGAATGCAGAGAGACAACATAGCTGGAACAGAAAGAAGAAAAATGCTTTACGTACATGTTTATGTCCATTCTTTGATGATTATCCATGCTTCTTACAACTGGTTTTGTTTTGTTCTTAACTATTTATGTGATAATAGAGCAAATGTATTTTTTATGTAACATGATTCTAAAATGGCCACGTCATGTGTACCAGGGTCCAGCTGGTAAAATGCCTTGTGCAACACTGGGAGTAAGGAGACATAGCCACCAAAGAGTTCTTGGAAAACGTTTAGTCGCATGTATTACTGATAGTGCTGTTAAATGCCTTATATATAAAAGGGTTATGTGCATGTTATAATTCTTCTTTAAAACTGTTTAGCATTTTTTTTACCACAAGTTAAGATGAAATTTAGCTGAAAAGTGAAAGCTCTAATGTATGGAAGCAGTTAAATAGACTATCTGCTTTGAGAAATGGAAGAAGAAAGGGGTAGGCTTCATCATATACTAAAACACTTCTCTGCAAACACCATTAACTTTATTGCTAAAAGAATACTGTGTATTTTACAGAATTCGGGTAATTTTAAAAACAGAAATAGAAAAAAAAAATAATGTAGCAGAGCAGGTACTTTCAACCTTTTCCCTGAAAAGGACCTTTGCTAGATGTGTAAGAGGCAATCAGAACTATACTCATTTCAGTAGGTGATTCAAAATGCTTTGGATGGATCTATGTAAGAAAGTAGAAGTGCTCTTAAAATAAGAAACAAAAATTGGTTTTATGTTGTCCTTCTTTTTTATACTGTGTTTTATACTGTGACTTATTTTGAGGGAAACACACAGCCACCCTTTCATATGATAATTCAAATAAAGATATATTTATGTGCTTCTTGCTTTTCCATGTAGGTCAAAATAATAGATTTTTGATATGCTTATGCAATTTTACTGGATACAGAAATTTAACATCCTGACAAGCATGCCATAGAATTGAAAACCTAAATTACTCCAGAAAATTATTCTGCTTCCTTATGCTTATTTTTAAAAAGTACTCATTTTATTCTGACTTTGATACTTAACATAACTTAGAATAATTTACAAGGCTGCAGATGCAGCAAAGCAGTTAAGCATTGCCTAGATTTTAGGTATGTGAATTTTTTTAATGTCTGTTTTGCAATGATCAGAATCACTGAGCAGTCAGAAAGATTGGCAGGTCTCAAATAAGTGGTAAAGAGACCCTTAAACTACTGCTAAGAAAGCTAACCAATTACCTAGATGTTGTAGTACTTCAGCTTTACTTGAACCCTTGCTTTTTTACCACTATTCTGTGATGAGGTTCTTCTATGGATTTTTTAAGGATACAAGCTGATATGACTACCTAACTTATAGCAATATATTCCCATCTTGGTCAGATATCTGCAGCACCATGCTCCTTTGCATGATCTCCAGATAATATAAATAAATAAATAAACGAACCTACCAAGGCTTAGCGTATCGTTACATCTCTAGCTGGAGGGTACTTTTCACCTTTGCTTGTGTTATATTCAAAAAGTATCAGTTTAGCTTTTTTATTTTTTATGCTTCACTAAATTAGAGTTATTGTCATGTTTCTTGTCATACATCTCTTATGCCTTCTAGTCATTTGCTGCATGACAAATACTGAATGACTTTCCACCTCCAGAATCACAGGACAGAGATCAGCTGTGTTCCCAAAACATAAACCACAAATTGTGCAGTTGGTGCTGGGAGGTCATTTTATGTTCTGTGGGCACAAAATGTATTAATGTATCTGAATGTCTGTATTCTGCTGGTAGAAAAATGAAGCTCCCACGTGAATCCTTTTTGGGAAACAGGCAGTTCTCAGTTCTATTCTGAGCTTATAAAAAAACTCATGTTACTGGTGTTTAAAAACTCTGTAAATGTGATGTGCGGGGCGGCGAGGGAAGATGCAGGCAATCAATATGATTGGTAAAGCAAACTTCGTTTATTAGTGATCAGAAGGGTGCTTTTATACAGTCACCTTATTAATAATCACACTTGTCCGTTACTCATTAGTTCATTGCTTAAAGGGTACATCTTCATAATCCAACCCCCCTTGCAGTTACAGCTGCAAGTTACCTCCTCATTCCTT
>JANIJG010017100.1:0-19042 GCA_024611175.1 Megaceryle torquata
ATTTATAAACATTGATCAAATCCCCTCTCAGGCTTCTCTTCTCCAGACTAAAGAGCCCCAGGTTCTCAGCCTTTCCTCATAAGCTGTGTTCCAGTCCCTTCAGCATCCTTGTAGCCTCCGCTGGACTCTCTCAAGCAGATCCCTGTCTCTCTTGAACTAGGGAGCCCAGCACTGGACGCAATACTCCAGGTGAGGTCTCACCAGTGCAGAGCAGAGGGGGAGCAGAACCTCCCTGGATCTGCTGGACACGCTCTTATTAATGCACCCCAGGAGACCACTGGCCCTCCTGGCCACAAGGGCACGTTGCTGTTCCACGGAGAACTTGTTGTCTACCAAAATTCTCTAGTTTGGACACTAAGAGTCTGTAGTTTGGAAGCAAAGCGATTCTGTCATTTGCACACTAAGACCTTCTGACGTGGGTGGAACGAAGGACAACGCCGCCGCGAGCCGGTGCGTACTGAGCGCTGCCGGCAGCTTCAGCTCTGCCCTGGCCGTGGTACCGCAGAGCTCCCCGCACTGGCCCCAGGCTCCGCTCCGCTCCGCTCTGCCCGGTGCCGCAGCACGGCCCCCACTCACCGGGCCTGCTCTGACCTCCCGCTGCCCAGCGCCTCTGCTGCCCCAGGGGTGGGGAGAGGGGCACCTGAGAGACACCAGTGCTGCTCACAAACTGGCTGACTCCCCCGCCAAAGCATTTCCTAATACTGCAGAACCAAACACCCTTTTCTCGATGTATTGCCGCCACGCAGGGTGCAAATGCTCATCAGCAGTCTTTGTGCAATGGTCAAGAAATCTTGTACACCTCTAAAGTGTCTGCGAGCAGCAGGGGACAATGTGAATTGCTGGGACAGAGCAGAGCAGGGAGACCTGGATGTGATCAAAGCTGGAGCTGGATCAGGTTGTGGCACCTGAAACGGGATAGAGGCAGAGAATTGATTATGGGTGGAAATTAAATGGTTGGAAAAGCCCTTTAAGATCAGTGAGTCCAACTGTTCCCCCAGCACTGCCAGGGCACCACTGACCCATGGCCCTCAGCACCACAGCTCCACGGGGGGCTTGGAAACCCCTCCAGGGATCACGGGGACTCCAGCCCTGTCCTGGGCAGCCTGTTTTGGCTTAATTCAATTCCCAAGGCTTCAAATTCAAGATTAACAAGAGACAGTTTTCTGTAACTTAAACCAACAGTCCCTAAGGAACAGCTCAGGATTTCTGCCCAAGTCTCTAGCCTGTCACTCCTAAATTCTGGGTAAGTTTAGGGATGGGTGAAACACCCCGGCAGCAAGAACTACAAGAGGTGAAGTGTGAGCTTCCCTGTGTGCTGGAGCCCCCGACACAGTTCCTCAGGCAGCCGGCCCAGGCCCCAGCCCGGTGCAGGGGTGGATTGGTGTCCGGTGCCCGGTGCCCAGCAGCAGGCAGGGGCAAACTGGTGCCCGGTGCTCGGCAGCAGGCACAGGCAGGCCAGTGCCCGGTGCCCAGCAGCAGGCAGGGGCGGGCCGGTGTCCGGTGCCCGCGGGCTCACCCAGCAGGCACAGGTAGTTGGTCTCCGCCAGCCGGGGGACGCGGCGGTGCTGGTTGAGGAGGTTGTAGAGGCGGCGGGGCTCGCAGAGCTGCAGCCCGGCCATCCCGCTCCGGCCCCCGGGCGGGCGATGGCCGCCGGCCGTCGGCACAGCCCCTCCCTGCCCGTTGCCGTGGCGACGGAGGCACGCGGCCCGCCCGCCTCGCGCGGTTGCCGGGGGGAGGCGCGCGGCGGCCGGCAGCGGTGAGGCCAGCCCGGGATCTCGCGAGACCCGGCCGGGCAGGGGCAGTCTCGCGAGAGGCGCGGCGGCCCCGCGCAGGCGCGGCGGGGAGCGCTGGAGGTCGTTGGAGTCACCGGAGCGGCCGCGCCATGCTGTCCCGCCTCGCCCGCCCCGCCGCCCTCTGCCGCGGCTTCGCCACCTCCGCTCAGGTACGGTCGCCGCATCCCGCGGGGCCCGCGGCCGGCACGCCGCTGCCGGGGGGCTGCCGGGTCTTCCGGTGCGGGGCCGAGAGGGGCTGAAGGTGTCCGCAGCGCCGGCGCCCCGGCCGGTGGGAGGGGGCGGTGAGGTGCTGCGGGGGGAGCGAGGAGCACAACTCGGGGCGGGACGGGGGTTCCGGGGGTGCTGAGCTGATGCTGAGCCTCTGCCTGGGGGTGCCGGGCATCGTCCTGCGGCTGCCAGCCCGAGAGCTCCCGCCCCGCTCCTGAGAAGCGCGGGCTGGGCGGACAGGCCTGGTCCTTCTAGGGGAAGACTATGGGGGGGTCTGGCCAATATCTGCAGGGTGGGGGCAAGAGGCTGGGGCCAGGCTCTGGTCAGCCCCAGGACAAGGGGCACCAACTGGAGCCCAGGAGGTTCCACCTGAACAGGAGAAACCTCTTTGTTGTGAGGGTGTGGGAGCCTGGCCCAGGCTGCCCAGAGAGGTTGTGGAGTCTCCTTCTCTGGAGAGATTCCAAACCTGCCTGGACCCTGCGCTGCTGGGCCCCCTGCTCTGGGTGACCCTGCTGGGTGGAGCAGGGGGGTGGCACCAGGTGATCCCCGGAGGTCCCTTCCAGCTCCCACCATGGTTCTGTGTGATTCTGTGATTCTCACTCTGATGGTTGGTAATGAGTGATAAACAAGGTCTCTTGCTGCTTCCTTTCTCTGCTGAAAACACCCCTGCCTTCAGAGAGTGTTAAGAACTAAAGCCGTCGGTTGGGGGTTTAACAGCAATCCTGAACTTGCCAAAATCCACCGTGTGCCTCGTGACACCAGGAGGGGACTGGGTGCTGCTGCTGCGTGGTGGGTCGGTTAGAGACCGACCTCTGCCTTCTAATGTAAATAGTTCCCAGTGCTGTATGGCAGAATGATTATCAGGGCTATAAAGATGCCCTTTACCAGAGAGATTTGTCTAATTACCTTGATAGGAATTATATTTATGAGCAAGGAGGTTTTGACCTCGTGGTATCAGTGTACGTGGGGCACAGCAGTGACTAATGCCAGACTTTGCTTCCCCTTGGAGTGCTTTGTGCTAAATTACACTTGTTGCTATAGCAAGAAAACTTGATCTGAGGTTAGGCTGATCTGGCTCGTGAGTGGGTTATTTCTTGTCATAGCAGAATAATGAAGCTGGTCGCGTAGGGATTTGGAGCTGCTGTGGCTTTATCTGGTAAGATGGTGTGCTAGGGAACGTCCTTATCGGTGGGAATTGTAATTGCATCTCTGCAGCAGCCTCTGGTTCTCCATCACTTTGGCAGAGCCTTGCGTTTTAAGATTGTTCTGGACTTTAAAAGTGCCTTTCTTCTCACCTAGCAACACTTCCTCTGCAAACAGGAGCACAGGCATTTTTGAGAGAAATAACTTTATTCCGGTGAGCACATCAGAGTGAAATCGCTTCCCCAGGGCAACAAAACCGAGTTGACTTCACTTGCTTTCCAGCCACACTTGATCAAAGCTGGAAATGACAGGCACTGTTGTCAGGCCTCTGTCCTGAGGCAGGTGCTGTTTTGAATTTACGTCAGGCATACACGTTTTCCTCACCCGTATACAGTGGTTATTACACTTATTGTAGTGCATTAAATGTATTGATTTCCCAAATTGGAAGGCATATTTTTTGGCTAGTAGCAATGAAAAGCAAAAAAAACTGCAAAACAGGTTTTACCTGAAGCCAGTCCTGGATCCACAGGGTCTTCTGAGGCAGACATTTCTGTCTGCAGAGAGAGGAGTAACCTTTTAGTTACTTTGCCTGGACGTGCTTTGCTTTTGAGCTTTGCATCACAAAAGAACACTTTGCTCTAACTTGCCCTTCTGATAAACCTCCAGGATCTCTGGGAGGCCGTGGTGATCACTTTGTGGGCTTAGGCAATCAAGTTTGCATAGTGCTTGATAAAAAATAAATTGAGAAATAGAACTAAAAGTAAAGAAAGGGTGGTGAAATCCCTGAGGTCACTGCTGCAGTAGCCACCAGAACATCTCTTCAATGTTGTCCTTTTTTCCCCCCCTCAGAACAATGCCAAGGTAGCGGTGCTGGGGGCCTCGGGAGGCATTGGCCAGCCCCTCTCCCTCCTCCTGAAGAACAGCCCTCTGGTGAGCAGGCTCAGCCTTTACGACATCGCTCACACTCCTGGCGTCGCTGCTGACCTCAGCCACATCGAGACCAGAGCCAGCGTCAAAGGTACCGCCGACCGGCTTCTGGAGGGGCCTCTCAGGTCTCCCTGGTGCTTGGAGATGCCTGTTCCACATGAAGGGGAATCTTCACGTGATCCTGAAGCCTAGTCTCGATTTAAATAGCTTTTTCTCAAGCAGGACATGACTAATTAAGGCTCAGTTGATTGGATTGACATGAATGGTGATGAAAATGGTCCGCGGTCGCGCTCTTGAGGGGGAACTCACAATAACTGGCAGGAAACGTTCAGTAAAATTGTCTTGCAATTCAGTGCTCAAGCTCTTTTCCAAAGTTTGACTACAGAAAGACTTAATGCTCTCTGGGTGTCTGTGTGAACTCTGCCTGCTGCTTTTCTGGATGAAATCAAACTTAATCTGCTGATCTTCATTTTATTTGGAGATCACACAGAGGTTCCACTTCACAGCCTATCTTCAGTTCTCTGGGGGTGCTGGCTGGAGTGTGGGGAGAGTAAATACATCTACTGGGAAAACTGGGGTGCGTAGGTGTGTGTGTCAAACCAGATGAATGTGATGTTCCTGCCACTTTCATTCTGCACTGTTTGAAACAAGGATAAAACATCAAATAGGATCCACCCATAATTGCATTGCTTTGCTTTTCAGCCTAAGTCTGAGTTGAAGGCTAAATTAAAAATGGAATTAGGTGCCTCTGGGTGTAATTTTGTACTTAAGTGTCAGATATTTAATAACTGGCAAAAACCTAATGCCTGAACACCTTCCATTGCAGGCTTCCTGGGACCTGAGCAGTTGCCAGAGTGTCTGAAGGGCTGTGATGTTGTAGTTATTCCTGCAGGAGTCCCTAGAAAACCAGGTATGTTCTCTTTGTTGCAAAGCCTCAGGGCTTCATTCAGGTCTATCTCTGCAGTGCTGTTACTCAGCAGAGCTGTGCCTGGTGCTTTAGAGGGCATGGGGTGTAAGTGACACTGACTTAGAGCTTGTTGTAGTACCAGGCTCCTCGTTTAGCTTCTGTCTTAGATTGTCCCTCAGAAAATGGGCAGAATTGGTTTCTGGAGTTCCTGTGTGAGGTGCAAAGACTTTTTGTGCAAGTGATTCTGAATCTCCCTTAGCGTTTGTTGCCCAGAGCAATGCTCCAGTAAAAAACAACTGGTTCTTTGGCTCATTTCTCATTAGAGTAGGAACATTCCATTTGCTTTGCATTAATCGTCTGATAACTTCTTAGGACATCTTTGAGTGAATGCTGTTAAGCCTTCCTAGAATGTCTCCTCTGACCTGCTCCATTTCTCTCTGTTTTTCAGTATCCTCTTAGAAATGTAACAAAATTGTAGACTTCCAGGCCTAGCTTTTCCTGATTCCTCATTTTTCATGGTTAAAGTGGGTGCTGCAGCAGAAGTGAGAGGTGGCACTTGCACAACCAGCAGTATTTTGCACACAGTAGTGGTGGACGTGGCTTCAGAATGGGAGACTTCATCTTAGAACAGTTCCACTGAGTACCAGGGGCACACTGGTGGTGAAACACTCGTGAAGGTCAGCGTGGTCACCGTACCTCGGGCTGCCTCGGTGAAATACGTTCTGATACCTGGCAGCTGGGCTGGTTGCTCCTGAAAAGGACTGATGTGTCTGGAAGGGCTGTAATCTTCTCTTAGCAAGAGAAGGTTCTTTTGGAACCAGTTCATTGCTGCAGCTGGAGAGTTTTCTCTTGCTACATGAAACCAGAAGCTGAGGTATCTCTGTCCAGAGGAGAATGTTGGTTTTTGATTGAGTTGCTTGCCCATTAAGGAGTAGCCTGTGGGGAAGTTAAACTCGTGGATTGGCTGTGTTTCAGGTATGACCCGTGATGACCTGTTCAACACCAACGCTAGCATCGTTGCTACCCTGACATCTGCCTGTGCAAAGCACTGCCCAGAAGCCATGATCTGTATTATTTCCAACCCGGTAAGCATTGTCTGGAGACCCTGAAAAGCTAGAGATAAAAAAAAACACAGGCTGAGAATATAAAAGGAATCTGTGAGTTTCTGATTGTTTTGACCACTATCTTTAAGGGTATTTGCAGAACAGAACTAAAAGCCTGGTTCTACTAACCCATTTTTTCTCAGGCTGTATCATGCCAGAGGAAACTTGGATATAAAAGTGATTAATATCTCAACATCTGTGACTGTGGTCACCATACCTGCTGGTGTGTTAGCTGGGGGAGAAGCCTTAGCTCGCTAAGGGAGGGGCCTTTGTAATGTGAATGAACAAATTTGTTGTTGTAATGGTTATTAAAAATGGGAGTTTCATTCCAGCCTGACTGTAAATTGCCCTTCAGTTTAGGAATTAAATTAATGGGCTACCGTGGGCTTCCAGCAGGAAGTATGCCCCAGGTGTTCTCCTGGCCTGTTCGGTTCCTGCACTGGTGTCGTTATTATACTGGTTTTAAGGAATATTTGCCCGTTCTTGCTTATAGGTAAATTCAACCATCCCGATAACCTCAGAAGTCTTCAAGAAGCATGGTGTGTATAACCCCAAGAGAATCTTCGGTGTTACAACGCTGGACATCGTCAGAGCGAATACTTTTGTGGCTGAGCTAAAGGTAGATCACAGTAGCAGATGCTGGTGGAGGGATACGGTGTGCTTTGGCCATGAGAGCTATCACAACCACTTCTAAAATCACTGCACGGAGCCAGAAGAGCTCAGATTTCTGTGGAGCTGGAGGCGAAGGAGCCATTCCCTGGTTTCATTCTCTAGAGGAGCCTGGGGATAGGGTTTCTTGCAAAATGTGGTTCAAGAGACTTTGACCTTTCCTTTTCATAGCCCTCCCCTGTGAGTCAGCCTTAATTCTGTTGGTGTTTTCAACCCTGCTGGTGCAGCTGGAGGGGAGGGTTGAATTGTGTGTATCTCCAAGTCCAACTGTCTGTGCCACCTGCTACAGGATATTCTGCAAACTGCCAGGAGGTGTAGCAGGGTTACTGCTCTTGATAGCCCTGGTAGGTTTTGCACTTGTGCTGCTATTTGTCTGGACTTGGATTACTAATATCCTATAACTAAAGTTACCAGAGTAACCTGTAGATGTGGCTTTGTCGCTGGAGTGTAGCTGCCTCTCACATTCCTGCCCTGGGTTATACCCACACGTTCAGATACCCAGGGCAAAAAAAAACCATGGTTGGTTTTAATTGTTTTTTAAAATATCCAGTGCTTCAGAAGGTTGAAAGCCTCCTGTTTCCCCTAGGGCTTAGATCCAGCTCGAGTAAGTGTTCCGGTTATTGGTGGCCACGCTGGGAAGACTATCATCCCTCTGATCTCCCAGGTAAGTTGTAGTTGCTGCCGTGGGTGGCATCGCAGTCATCAGAACGTGAGAGCTGACGTACGCTAGTGCCTTTGTGATGGCACGTAATGTGCTAAGGTGCAGCAGAGACAGTCTCCCCTGCTCCTGTGTTTAATTCTGGGGCAATGTACAGGGTAGTGGAGGGCATGGGCTAAATCTAACTCCTCAGGGTGGTACAAATAGCTCCAGCCTTTCTCCTCTAAAGGAGTTTGGGCTAAGAACTGAGGTGTAGGGTGGGTTTTGAGATGTCTTGGCACTGTTTGTCTTGGGTTTTACTTTTTGTGACAGGTATTTCATGCTATGAATACCTTGCTTCAGCACGAAAAAGAAACTGCTTTTGCCATGGTGGACTAGAAACACCACATCACCGTGCAGCACTGAGCTTCAGCTATGCCCCTACATTTGTGTGGGGAGGCCTGACTGGTAGCACGGGAGACGCTCCCTTTGCGCATCTAAGCCGGGACAAAATGCAGTCCTAAAGCAGGCTGGAGCTTCGTGAGGAGCAGTGGCCAAGGAGCCATCTGTGAGAAAGGGGGGGAAGCTCAGCTCTAAGTGGGGAATGGAGTACCCTGCACAGAAAGATGTTCTTGGGGAGTAAGAGCAAAGGCTTTAGAGCAGCTGAATACTGAGAGGGTGTCTTCATTCGACAGTCAGGACAGAGACGGCTGCACTTAACATACCCACAAAGCTGTCCGTAAAGGTTCAGTGATGCCTACACGCTGCTGGCAGGCTGGGTCCTCCATGAGGCTCTTGGCTTCCATAACGCCCCAGTGACCCAAATACTTCCAGGGTGGCCCTTTGAAATTCCAGAGGCCTGTTACGTGCTTGGAGGGCATCTGTCTAGTGCAGAGGGCTACAGAGTAGAAACCATGGCAAGCCCAGTGTTGCTGTTGAGCTTTGGTTTGCCCTTGAGTAAACTGGGCATGGCTGGGTTCCTGTTCCAGTCCTGGTGATAACCAGCAGCCCTGGTGAGTGCTTGCATCTGCTGTTTGTTACAGTCTGTGAGCTGGGGTAACTGTTTTTCCCTGTTGAGAACTGTTAAACCCACTCTAATAGTACAAAAAGCATCGTCTGGGTGACCTTATGCTGAATCTGGAGGGGTCCTGGTATTTGGTTGTAACTTTTTGTTTTGTTTTTTTTCAATCTAGTGCACACCAAAAGTGGACTTTCCTCAGGATCAGCTGCAAAAGCTTACAGGGAGAATTCAAGAAGCTGGCACTGAAGTTGTCCAAGCTAAAGCAGGAGCAGGTTGGTTCTACTACAGCGTTGGAAGTAATTCTTGCTGGGCAGCTGAATGGATGCAGTCCCCTTCTGTTTGCTCGTACAACTGCGGTGCAGAACTATGAACTGCCAAGTACAAACCTGGCAGCTCTGCCATGTCAGCAGCTGCCTAAACTGTGGTGCTAGTATGTAGCTCAGTATGTAGGTAAGACTAAACATTAACTGATCCCACACCGTGAGTGACTTGAAAAGTCATCTTTTCTGTCAAATGAGGCTGTTTCTTCCTATACATCTGGTCAGCTGGCCAAAGGCTGCTGCTTTATTCAGCTGCCTCTGAGTTTGAAGTTGGTGACGCTGCAGCTCTGTAAACACGGCAGTGTTTCCACACTGCCTTGGATCCTAAGGAATCCAGTTTTGCTGTGATCTGTTCTAAAAGTGGTTTCACTTTTACAGGATCTGCCACCTTGTCTATGGCCTACGCGGGTGCTCGCTTTGTGTTCTCCCTGGTGGATGCGATGAACGGCAAGGAAGGGGTGGTCGAATGTGCCTTTGTTCAGTCGCAGGAGACGGAGAGCCCCTACTTCTCTACACCTCTGCTCTTGGGAGTACGTACTTTAAGTGGTGGGGTTTAGCAACGCGTGCTTTTTACTCGGTGTTTTCAGTGCTTGCTATTGCTGAAGGGGACTGAATCAAGCGTAACTTTGAGAGTTCTTGAATCTTTGGGTACTGTACGTAGGCATAGAGCTCATGCTTGACAAGGATGCTGCTGCTTTTGTCCACTCTTGAACTGTGTGTTGCTGAGCCTGAGAGATTCAGACTTAGTTTAAGAGGTCATGCTCGCCTCAAGTCAGCGCCTGTTTACGAAGGGCTTTTGTACGATTAACCAGAGTCAGCAATCCCATCTCCTCAGTTTGATCTGCTATGAGCAAATCCCTCAGAAATTGAGGCACCCTGCAGCACAGATTAGGATTAACAGATTGCTTTCAGGACCTCTGATGAACTCTGGAAGAAGTGTTCCCTTTATCACCTTGCCCCTGGGGGTGGAGTGGAAAGCAAGGCAGCTGCAGGCCTGCGGTGGCTGCTGGGATGCAGAGGATGGTGGCTGCTGTCTTGGGTGCTGGCTGGCGAGGGAATGGAAGTAGAGTGGATGATGGGGGGGAGGGCTTTGGATGTAGTCATGAGATCTAGGGGTGCAGCTCTGAAGCAGTTCCAGACGGCGAGCCGGTGGCAAGCGAAGCGCAAACACCGGAGGAGAGAAGCTCTCTTGCCAAACGCTGGGTTTGAAGATAGGAAGAGGCACAAAGGAGTAGCTGGTATCAGTCTCTGCTTGAAGAAGCTGGTGGGCTGGCTTCGAGCTTCATACTTGGGAGCAGTGAATGAGAAGTCTGTGAAAGCTGTAGAAGTTGTTACAGATAAGAAGCTTCCGAGCCTTGCCAGGGAGCACACGGTTGGCAGACTGGAGATGACAGAAGTCCCAGGCTGGGTCTCCATCTCAGCTGGATAATACTTATCAGAGCTGTTCTAGGTCGTTTGATGAATGGTTAATCCTTAAATCCTCTTTCCCTCAGAAAAATGGAATTGAGAAGAACCTGGGTATTGGCAAGATCACCCCCTTTGAAGAGAAGATGGTTGCTGAGGCCATGTCTGAGCTGAAGGCTTCTATTAAGAAAGGAGAGGAGTTTGCAAAGAACTTCAAGTGAAGAGTTGATGGTGGAGAGGAATTAACAACTTCCTTAATTTATTAAGGCATCATGTCACTTTACGACTTCGGATTCAAAGCTCATGCTTTGGTTGAAGTCTGTCTGTATCAGCTTAATGATTGTTGCCAGCGCAGAGCCTAATCGTCAATAAACGGCCTCATTTTTTCAGTGTACCATCTGGGATTGTCCTGATGTGCTTGTCTTTTGAAGGTCTCCGAAAGGTTATCGGTAGGGATGAAACCGCCTCTTGGAGCGGCTGAGCTGGCTGCTGTCAGCTCTGCTGCTGCCAGGATTTGGCTCGGGCTGCTTGTTCGGCACAGGGGCTGGGAAACCAGGCGTGGGCAAACGGGGTTGAGATGGGGAGAAGAGGCTTGAGGGTGGGGTAGCTGAGTGAAGTGATCCAAAGAGGGTTTTTTTTCAGGAGCTGGCATTACCTCATACCCTGTGTTGCCTTCGTGTCTTACATAATTTGATTTTAAAAGAGTTAGTAAAAGGGCACAGTGGTGGAGGCGTCAGTCCTGCTTGAAGGAAATCATTAAAATGCAGAGAGTGACTTATTTCTAGTTAGGAACAAAAGCCTTGGGTTAGCATCTACATAAATTTCTTTTACATTCATCCTCTTGTGAATATAAAAATAAATGTCTGCGAGGAAACGGTGGTGACGAGCTCGGTCGCTGACTTTTGAAGGTAGGCTTGAATGAAGGAAGCTATTAATTCGCTCTTCCTTCGTGCTCTGGGGGCTGCTTACCCTGTTGCCTTGAAATGCTCTAATCCATGTAGGTTGAATTCTGAGTTGAACAGACTTTATTTTGATGAGATGGAGGAAATGCCAAAGCCCAGTGCCTCTGGAGGAGCTGAGGGGAGTGTTGGTTTGAGCGAGAGAACCTGCTATAGAACTGCTCATAAGGAAGATGCCTAAAGGTAGTAGATGCTCTTTGGTCACTGCCTTTCTTCTGCCTCCCACTTCTGAGCAATCTGAACTGGGTCTTCTGTTTGCATTAGTTCATCATGGAATGAATTCATCATCAGGGTCTAGAGAACAAGTCTTAAAAGCAGCAGCTGAGGGACCTGGGGTGGTTCAGCCTGGACAAAAGGAGGCTCAGGGGAGATCTTGCTCTCGACAGCTCCCTGACAGGAGGTTGGAGCCAGGTGGGGTCAGGCTCTGCTCCCAAGGAACAAGCACCAGGACAAGAGGAACCAGCGTCAAGTTGCCCAGGGGCGGTTCAGGTTGGAGCTGAGGAACAGTTTCTTCCCCTCCGGGGCTGGCCAGGGCTGTCCGAGGGCAGGGCTGGAGTCCCTGTGATCCCTGGAGGGGTTTCCAAGCCCCCGGTGGAGCTGTGGTGCTGAGGGCCATGGGTCGGTGGTGCCCTGGCAGTGCTGGGGGAATGGTTGGACTCGATGATCTTGAAGGTCTCTTCCAACCAGAACAGTTCTGTGATTCCGTTCTGCAGCAGATCACACAGCTGTGGCTCTGCTGAAGATGCAGAGAGAATAAAGTGCTTGGCTCCTTCGCTGCCCCGTGGAACGGGCGGGCAGGGGACGGCGAGCACAGCTCTTGTCACTCTGCAGAAATTCAATGTGTTAAAGCTTGTTTTCCTTACAGGAATAGCAGCAAAGTGGAAGTGTCGGCAGACATTGCTCAGCAGGCTTGGAACAAAGTAATTATTAGATGGTATTAATGGAATTCAAGATTAAAGAATAGATAGTGTGATGGAGTGGGGGCAGGGGAGGCTGACAGACCTGGGGGACACCTAGGGGGACTTGCTGGTCTGTCAGCAGTTTTGGATCCAGAAATGGCAGCAGGGGTCATTTAAAAACAAGACCTCCCTCTGCACCCCCGGCCTGTGTGCCCAGGTGGTCCAGGGCAACTACAACACGAAGCTGCTGAGCAGGTTGCCGAGGGTTGGAGATTTTTAGAACTTGAGGTGCATAGTGTGGTTTAGCTTCTTTTATTTTTTCTTGTGTCAGCAGCCCACAACCAGACAAGTCTGGGGGAACTGCATGGACAAGCAGAAAGCTTTGCTTATACCAGTAGGGACTTGGGGACAGCAGAGTAAGTGGAGCTGAGGTGGAAGAGGATTATTTCCCAGCACCTGCTGACTTGCAGATTCTTCAGCGTCTCCTTCAAATCCCCTTAATGTTCAGCGTGTCCCTTCTCTTCCTGCATTGTTCATTTTTTGGGTTTGGTCTTCTACCCCCAGTCCCATGTCTCATGCTTGGAGCTGAAGCTATTCCCTGTGCCTGGAAATCTGCCCTTCTCTTGGGGACAGAAATGAGGCTCCCTTCCCCTGACTTTCTGCAGTGAAGGCAGAGACCAGGAGGACACTGGATGAAGGTGAGACATGAACTTGTGTAGGTGCTCTCCTCTTGGCCAAATGTGGTGTCCCCTAGCCAAAAGCTGCTGTGGTCCGTAACTTGATCGCTGTGAAGACTGAAGATGGCTTCCAGAGGTACCTGTGGGCCATCCCTGCCCTTCTCTCTGAACAGATTCCCCAGAGGAGGAAAGGAACTGGGGTGTACCCCTCCTTGGGAGGAGGAGGAGGAATTAGCTGGGTGTACCTGGATAGGCCATGGAAGTTGTTTCCAGGTGCCGTCTCTAGGGAGAGGCACAACCACACACGACCTTCATCCTCTCTCCTGCAAGCTGCTGTGGTGTGGCTGCTTTGCTGAGTCACAGCACCAGCTCCTGTGCTGGCAGCTGCTGGATTTTACCTCCCGTGGAGGTGAGTAACCAGGTCTGAGAGGAGGCAAAAAGCTCAGAGCTCTTGGCTTCCATTCTGTTTATGGAGCAGACTTGTCTCGATGGTCTTTAAGCATCTGACACCTTCCATTGCAGCATCATTTTTGTGCCCTGAGCTGCCACCTCCCCAGGCAGCTCAGCTCCGTGCTGGAGCCCAGATGTCAAGACACAGAGGAGATTAATATTATGAGCAATAAAAAAAGATACTCCAGAAGGCCAGATGTCAGGTCACTTGATCCCACCTGCTGCTCCTGAGCTGCTGGGGCAACGCAAAATGCATAAGAGAAAAGGAGAAAAGCAAACGAAGAACATTTCATCACAATTGACTTTGGTGTCCCAGGGGGGCTTCAGGGATGGTGACCGCAGGAGCAGGGTGCAGGCTGGCAGCCCTGTGATCCTCATTCCTGGGAAAACTTTTTCTGTCTCTGCATAAGGACCGGTGCTTTGTGGTTGGGGCACTGACCTGCCCCCGCTCCCCCCGGGAGGGCTCTGGGCAGTGGGAGCCGGGAGGTGGCAGCAGCAGCTTGACTTTGGTTAGTGCTGGTGCCCCCCCAGCCTGAGGACAATCGCTGGCATTTCGGTGATTATTTAGGAGAAGCAGGGGAAACAACGACAGGAAGACAGTTGAGTGCAGCCTCTGCCTTGCCAAAGCTGGCTGCCTTCCTGGCCCCAGTAAAGGAACAAAACTGGAAGGGCTGGAGGTACCTTACAAAGGAGTTGATGTTCCTTGCCCTGCCACTCCTGCTAGTGGTTCACAGCAGGCTTTGATGTGAACCAGGCTTTGGTGGGCCATCCTCTTTTGGAGGCTTCATGCCTCGTTCAGCTGTTCCGAGCCAGCTCCCGGCTGGTTTCACTGGGCAGATCTGGCATCCTGCTGCGTGTGGCCATGCAGAGCCCCTCTGGAGCACCAGACACTGCTTCTGGACAGGGTCAGCCCTGGCAGGGGTGTAAAACCTCCTTGCAGTACAGCAGCCCAGCCTGGGCTCTGTGCTCTACGTGGAGCATCCTCTGCCCCGGGGGATGGTGGGTGAATAGGGAGAGGGGAGATGCACCCAGAGGTGGGTTGGGCATGGCCAAGGTCAAGGGCAGCTCTCACTGCAGCCAGCTCAGCTTCCCCTGTCCCTCGCAGGGTGATGGCGAGAGGCTTTACTGTGAGCAGGAGGATCAGAAACCATCTGATCGGTGGGTTTGGGTTTGCAAAGGCCTCTCCTTCCCCCCTACCCCCCGGCTTTCCCTCCTGGCCACAGGCAGCGTGAAATCGCCCCCTTTGCGACTGAATTCCTACCACAGCCCTGAGCTCTCGCTTCCCTCCCCGCTGCCTCCCAGTGGATCTGGAGCTGGGCGCAGAAGCGGGAGGGTTTGTTTGCTTTACAGGGAAACCTGTTAATAAAGGAGGCCAAAGGGATTGCTCTTTTCCTGGCTGCGGGAACAGATGGCTGGATAACGCAGTGCGATTAATATGCAGGGAGTCCTGCCGGGGCGGGGATGTGGCTGCCTGTTTGGAGAGGTTATGGTGCCCAAGCTGAGCTCTGCCACTGGCTCTGCCCCTCCCTGGCACCTGCTGCCTGCAGGGGCACCCTGGGGACTCTGGGACACGTGATGTAGTGTCTTGGAGGAGTTGGTCGTGGGGAAGGAGGCAGTGGGGGACTCGTGGCCAGCAGTGGGTCTCTACTTCTGCTCTGGGTGATGTGCTGGGAGGGCTGCACTCTGGGTTTGTAAACGCAAAGGTTGGCTCTGGTGATGAACAGCTGCTCGGGGGTCCTTTCGGGCTGGAAGGGGAGCAGTGGTTCATTCTTTCCTCCTGTACGCGTTTCTCCTCCAAGTCAGAGGGTGCCATGGGAATGTGGCAGCTCCTGGATGAGCCGAGGGAGGCAGATGCTGGGACACGGGAGGCTCCTCAATGCAGCACAGTGTGGGTGCAAAATGTTTCCCAGATCTTCAAAGAGTGGTTGGACAAATCCACAGGGAAGAAAAATTCCTGCTGAGGGCTGGATGGTTTAGGGAGCCCTGGGGCAGCAGGAGGAGACCCAGCAACCCCATCACAGCACCAAGCAGGGCCACGTGGCCACAAGGTCGAGCCCAAATCAATGGGAACCTCCAGCCGCTGGGCCACGATCGAATGGCCCAAGGTCACCCCGGGCGCACATGGGGCTGTGCAGATGCCCTGTCCCCATCAGACCCTGGGCTCTCATGGGATAACAGTGCCCTCCAGCCCCTTCCCCTTCATGCCTCTGCTTTGCTCCCCCCATTTGCTGGTTCTTTCCTCCTCACTCCCTTGCTGTCTCGGGCGGGTTTGTTGAGCATCAAGAAAGTCAGTGCCGGGCTTTGATCAGGGGCTCTTGCCTGTGCCATGCCAACAGCCCGCTCCCCGCACGGCAGAGCTGCTCCTGGCCGCCCTTTCTTCTGCGTCAGGAGGTGGCTGCTGGAGCTGTCGAACCTCAGTACGAATCCTTGCAATTAGGCCTGTTCTGCTGCCTGCTTCGTTTGATCTCCTTTAATTATTTATCACCTCTTTTTTTTTTTTTTTTTTTTCCTCCTTCCTAAATCCTCGGTTTCTTTCAAGTGATTATTTTCTCCCTCTCCCCCCAGCTGCGGCTGGCTCTGCCTGTTTGCTCACAATTACCATCCCTTCTCCTCGCTCCTTCCATTGCTCCCCTTTTGTTCTTCAGCTCATCCCTTCACACTGCTCTCCAGCCTGCACCCCCCAGCTCTCTGCCTGCCTGGCAGCTTTTTCTTGCTGCTTTTCTCCATTTTCCTCACTCACGTGGCTATTGCCTCTCTCCCTCCCGTTCCAGGCATGGATCAGGTTATGCTCACCCCTGGTGCCAGCTCTCTGCCTAGGATCTTGCACCCTGGGCTGGGCTGTACGAGATGTCCCGTTGCTATCCCCTGCCCAAAGCCCAGTGTGGCCCCACTGCAAAGCCCTGGCTCTCAGATGAGCCTGGGAAGTCCCTTGGCTGATTTTGCTGCTGCCGGGGAAGGGGGGCCTGACCACATCCTCCCGTGCTCTTTGTTTCCCAGGGCCTGATGTATTATTCAGTGCTGCAGACGCTGTGAGGGTTGGAAAGATAACGGTGCTGCAAAGGGCACAAGCTTGTTCGGGGGATGCTGGATTTTCCCTGTCCTGGGCTGTTTTCCCCCTCCAGCATTAAACCAGAATGGTCCTGACTACACAGGAGGTGTATCCTGGGAGGTGGCAGCTGCTGTTGCCACAGGAGGATGTGGCAGGGACAAAGGCAGGATCAGGGCTGGGGCAGCAGAGGCTGTGGGGATGCTCTGGGGGCTGAACCGCAGCTCCCACAGCCAGCCCCACTGCTTGGCCAGAGCTCGATAGAGCTGGTCCAAGGCACAGCCCAACCCCTCGTTTGGGTAGGTCCTATAATAACAGCCTGGTGAGGCTGCAGCCCCTCTCCCAGCCCAAGCCACCCCCTCCCGGCTCCTGCGGCTGTTGTAGGCAGGGCTGGGACAGGCTGCCCTGGAGCTGTGTGTGTCTGTGGGCTGCAGGAGCGTGTGTGTGCACATGTGTGTGCACATGTGGGTGTGTGTGTGCACATGTGTGTTTGTACATGTGTGCACGTGTGTGCACATGTGTGTGCAGGCATGTGCACATGCGTGTGCATGTGTCACGCTCAGGGAGCCCAGCCACAGGAGGACACGGACATGTCTCACGCCATGGCTGGCACTGGCATGGAGCTCTCTTCTTCTCTGGGAAGTCACCGTGTCCCCAGGGCACTGGCTGCTGGTGGCTGTCTCTGCTCACTCAACACTGCTGGGGCTGTAGAACTCCTGGCCGAGCTCCCACCTGTGGCTTTGATCCACCCGTGGCTTCTACCCACTCCCACTTGCCCCCTCTGGCTGCTTGGCTTGGGGCTGGTGATGCTGGGGAGCTGCAGGGGCTGAGCTGTACCCCAATCCCACCCCCGCTGTGTTTCGGGGTGTCTGACCCAGGCCCTCCTCATGCAGCAGATGGGGAGTTTTAGCCCATCCTTGTTGCACCAGGAGAGGGTGGTGGAAACTGACCCTGGGATGGGGGTTTCCCAGAGCAGCCGGTGGGAAACAACCCCCAGGGTGCCTTTAATCCTGGTGGAGGGATGACACTCACATGCTCCAGCCTATCCACAGCTGGACACCATTCCCCCCAGCTGGACCTGTCCCCATGGCCTGCTGCCCCCATGGCCCATGGAGCCCCAGTCCCTGTGCATGGAGATGAGGAGGAGGGTGAAGGATGGCAGCTCTGGCCCTGGGGAGTGCTTTTGGGCTGGTGCCAGGGAGCAGTGCTACCGTAAGTAGAGAGCATCACCCAGATGCCATCCTCTGTGGGGACATCACACCTGGACAGGTCTCTCCAGCCTGGGCTTCCCACAAAATACCCGCCTAGAACCCAGCTCTGGCTTCCCATTCTTGTCCCCACTGCAGCTTTCTCCCCAAATCCCCCCTCTGAGCCCAAACCCTCTGTGGAGCATCACTCGGGTGCCTGTGTGAGCTCACAGCTTGGAAATGAGCAGCTGAATTAAGGAGGGAGCTGTAACCACAGGGGGGGTGCACTGCGCAGTGCAGGGGAAACAGGCATGGGGTGGGGGCCACTGGGAGGACCTGGCATCCCCAGCCTGGTGCATATGGTGTCCCGGGCTGGGGCCCTGGCAGAGCTGCCAGGGTGGCCTCAGAGTGGTTTGTGCAGCCCAACCCTCGCCGTGACCACGCTGGGTGGCTTTGGGGTGGTTTTGGGGTGTTTTGGGGTTTTGAGGTTTTTGGGGTGTTCCCTTGCCATGAGCAGGGTGTGGTGGCGTGGGCGAGATTGGGGCACCCAGTCCCCACCAGTATGGCACAGTACAGGGGGATGTGGGGAGGCTGAGGGTGCCCCAAGAGTGGCGAGGCTGGCTCAGCACTGCTGCAGGGGCTTTCTCTCTCTCGGGTTGTTTTGGGGTTTTTCAGAGCACCTTGTCTCTCCGTAGCCCCCCCGCTCCCTCCTTGCTGCATCCCAGCCGAGCCCCCCTCCTCAGGCCAGATCCTGCCGCTCGGACCAGCGCTGGTCCCACCCCAGTTTCACCGTTTCCTGGCCCACAAGGAGGGCGAGTGCTCAGCACCGCTGAAGGGAGTCAGGATTAGTTACGGGCTCGTTAACACCGACTCCTGACCTGTGCTGCAGCGCTGGGCAACGACCCTGGTGGGCACCTGGTGTGTCCCGCGTCACCCCGGCCGGCCTGGATCACCCAGAAACAACCGGGATGGAGGTGCCCCGGGTGGTCCCGGGCAGTGCTGGTAAATCAGCTGGGAACTGGGAAAGGGTGGGCAGGGCTGGGTAGGCACCGGAGGTGAGGTGGGGCAGCATGGTGAGGAGGTATGGGGTGGGATGGACTATGTCTTGGGGTGGGGTAACAGGGTGGGGGATTTTCTGGCAATTGCATCCCCCAGGCGTGAGCAGCTCGGCCAGGGCGGGCATCTCAGCGGCTGGTGTTTGGCGCTGTACCTCAAGGTGAAGCTGTGGGGAGTGGAGGGGCGGCTGTTGGGGGGATTTGGCGCTTGGGGGTGCCGGTGGATGGTGAGATGTGGGGAGGAAGGTGCGGGGTGGGGCACTGGGGATGGGGGATGGCGGGTGGAGCGCTCTATGGTGAAATGGGGGCTTCCGCGGGTGCCGCAGGGGGCTGCGGGAGCTGTGGGGCAGGGGAGCTCGGGGAGCTGTGGGGCAGGGGGGCTCTGGAGGTGCGGGCGGCTCCGTGGGTGTGGGTGCGCCCTCCGGCCGGCAGGCGGCGCTGCGGGACGCGGGCGGCGCTCTGGCGCGGCGGGCGGCTCTGTGTCGCGGAGCTGTCCAGCACTTCAGGAGGGGCCGCGCCGGGAGCCGCGCCGGGAGGGGCCGGGCCGAGCGGGGCCGAGCGAGACCGAGCGGGGCCGAGCGGGGCCGAGCGGGGCCCAGTGGGGCCCAGCGGGGCCGGGCCCAGCGGGGCGGCGGCGG